>VCRD01000410.1:274116-288638 GCA_006783055.1 Trinorchestia longiramus | reverse complement strand
GCAGTGATTAGAGGTGCAGGGGCAGTGATTAGAGGTGCAGGAGCAGTGATTAGAGGTGCAGGGGCAGTGATTAGAGGTGCAGGGGCAGTGATTAGAGGTGCAGAGGCAGTGATTAAAGGTACACTAGGGAAAATTAGAGTTTTGTTTGTGTTAACTACGGATGTATTGGCAGCGACCTAATGCTACGTGCAGGCATGAATTTGTTGCGTTACTATGAACTATTGGGCGGTATTTTCTTTTTCCAGGGAACACATCTCGTTTAAAGTGACATTTATTAACCAATAACTGAAAACATTTGCAACTATTGCGTCTCGACTTGAAATTCATAGATTGAGCAGGTCACATGTACTGAAAATATTTCGGAATATTTCCTCCGCCCGTTGGTGCTGGAAAAGCAGGCAAGTAAACAATAAGCTCGCTGCAGCTGTACTGACCACTCATAAATGTTGCTGCAGCTGCACGGACTGCTGGTGAACGCTGCTACAGCTTACAAATCTCTAGTGAACGCTGCTGCAGCTGCACGTATAGGCACCCGCGTGAAGTTTCAAGCCCCTGCCCCTAGATGCACACACTACGCGCAGAAAAAACAAACAATTGCGTGCTCCAGAGCTCGTGCACTTTTGGAAAAGGATTTTTCAAGCACACTTACTGCGGCAGCTGTGGCTAACACTTCGTCGACTCGGAAAGGGACTTACTCGGTCATTTGGTCATTTGTAGGCCTTTGCTCTATTTGCCGAGTTTACAGACACTTGATGCTTCATGGGAACGATTTGACAGTTGGTGAGCAGAACAGATCATTATTTCGTGAACTGAACTGCATTTCGATTTTATGCTTCACGTGAAATTTTTAACTCTCACTTCCGATGATAAGTTTATAACAGCGTTTTTTTGTTCTACGAAACGTGATTTTATTCGCATTCCAGGCTGATGCTAACTTCAAATTATTGACAGAAATCGTTAACAATGTATATATTATTCATATATTATGCATGAAGTGCGAGTAAAAAATTAAATCCATTCTCAAATTCTAGTTCCTCACTATCTGGAGTTTTGGGTTGGAAAAACCACCAGGGTTTTTCTTGCAATGATAGTATTAGCATCAAGATCAATATGCATGAACCTTTGTTACATTACTATCAAGACTTTATAACCAATAGCTAACTTGCTGATGAGTTCAGAGATCGAATTCAATGGTTTTTATCCTGCGATCCTGAAGGTCGATTTTCAACGACTGACATTTCTTATAATTCTGTATTGTCTCTTCCTCTGCACTTTTCCGTCGTCTAATTTTTGTGAGCTGAGAGCTAGTGCATGGGTCCGCCTAAATGTTGAACAAATTTTTACTTGATTGCCAGGAGTAACGTTTTTATTGCTTATATATCAGAACATATTTAAATTAAATCGTTTCTAGATATGAAGTATAAGGCGTTAAAAAAATCAAAAGTAACGTTTCGAAAATTACAATAAACTGCTGTTTAAAACGCCGGCAGAAACTTAGAACGAGAAAAGAAGTAGGAAAATACGAGGATTTTTTGACCATAAACCCATAACGGCACCCAGACTCTCCCAACTAAAGCTGCTGACTCTGAGGTGGAAGAAACTATGCTTTACACAGAGAGCTCAGTGCGTGACGAACTTTTTAACGTGGACTGACAAGTGAGCAACAAGAACCAAGCTACATATTTACTGATGACAAATTAATTTTAAGAATTATGCAGTGGGGTTTTTAAATTCGGACACCAGGTTAGAAATACCTTCCGGTAGTCATTGCTTAACACGTTGACTCCTAAGTGGTACGTATGTGTACTACTTAGGTTAGGTTCTGTAATTTTTTCAGATCCTTCTAGTGACTATGCGTACAAAGTGAAGTTTTACACCAATCAGGCAATCAGAGGCAACGTGTTAAGTGACTCACGTTGTTGGAGAGCCAGAGTCGGAGAAGTGCCTCGAGTAAGCTCTTGCGCTGTCCCCCAAACTGGGACGACTTGGGAGTCGGGGACTTGGGAGTCGGGGACGAGGGAGCTGCTTCTGACCCCTCACTGACGAGGGCTGCGGATAGAAGGACGGGCTTTCATGAGGATGCGTTTTTCTTCCGAGCTTTTGAGTTGTTCATGTCTCCAGGTCGGAGAAATTTTTAATATATTTAAATTCTAAAATGTAGATAACGTTCAGTGAGAATTTGATGATACTTATAAGTTTGTTAGTTGCATTTATTTACGAAGCTTCTCGTTGTAATTAACTATAAGAGTAGACATAACGTTGAAAGCCCACTTAAAACGTTCGGAATCTGGAACCATTTTTAAGAAAACATTACAACACGAAAAGGACAATAACTTCTTTAAAAGAATCTTTGAGTTCAGTATTTCTATTGCGAAAAGAATTTAAATTTTCACAACTGACAGAGAACACGACCACTTGAAAATTGTACATCACGAGACTGTGGCAGCTGCATGACGGAAATTTCATCATTTTATGTCCACGACTCGCTGACAGGAGGGAAAATATTGACTGAGCTGCTTTATTAATCTGCTTCACTTACGCAGGTCGCCATTCCATGCAGAGGACTGGAGCAGGAAAAGACGTTCCTCTGAACTCTCAAGGAATCTGTGCTTCATCTGCATGCACGGGCGGACTGACCTGTTCGCTTTAATTCTGGAACAAAGCGCCTAACACGACAAACGTCTTTACGAACATGGAACTGCAGCGTCGACTTTGTAACGCACCCTTACTTCATCAATTCTATGATGCCAGTATGTCCTGGCTAGACCTTGGCTGATAATTCAAATTCATAACAGTTGCTAAGTAACAAAATGTTCATCAAATATCATTAGTTTACTCTAATGCTTGTAATTATAACGAAAATAGCCGCCATTAGACGTAAGTCATGATACGATTGCGTAAGATTGGGAAATGTACCCAATAAAATCCATAAAAACTTATCAAGAGTTTCAAAAATAATCCTCACTGACGTGCACCATCATACTCAAGTGTCTTTTCATTCACCTACATATAGTCCATAAAACTCCAAAAGCCGTAAGTCTCTAATGACTGCCAGGTGATTATTGAATCTTCTTCCTTGGGTACCCATCGGCTAAAATAAAAAGGCATCAATCCTCAGTTCAATGGCCCTACATTTATACCATCACATAAAGTTAACAACCTTGATAAAGGTCATTTGATCCTCGATCGTCGTTTCGATGATCAGCATGAATAGGTCATCTTCTGAATCATAACTTCAAACAGTCACACGGTTCATCTGCTTGTATCATTCAAGCTCTGTCATTCGGTTCCGAGTCCAGCCACTCTTCCTCCCCTACACTTGAGCCCCAAAACAATACGGAAGGTCCATCACGGAAATGGTCCCTTTAAAACCTGGAACTCTAACGAGCGAGAACAGGAGTTATCGCCCTCCAACTTGCAGAGGACTGTCCAGCTGGAAACTTGCAGCTCTGGATGCCAAGGGGTCTGGTATCCTATCTACTTCAAGGGAGAGAAAGGTCGGTGTGGTGAGACCAGTTGTTGTACATGCATGGTCACAAGTAAAGACTACGATGTGGTTTCAATAGGCCATGAATAAATGGATTTGGTAACAGACATGTTTTTTTGTTTTGCAAATGTCAGTAAATCATTGTTTTGGATATTATTCAATATAACTGTTTGTAAATATCTTTCTACCTCTAAAATATATTTTTAAATAATTCATTTTTTCACTATTTAAAAGATATAGAGCGACAGCTTGCGCCGACGGCCAACACATGCGGGCTATGTTAGACTGTTTCAAGCGTCTTTGAATTTTACAGAAAAAACTCAGTTTCCTTCTTTTTTTCTATAACACTTGAATCAGTGGATCATTTTTCTAAAATCGATATCACTTATAGCACACATTTAAAGTGCTTATCTTGATTTACCTATACTCGTATTTCTCGAACAAACAGAAAACATTTTTTTGCTAATTTTAGGGGCACTGGGAGTTGATTATATGTCAAAATTTTATCATAAATAAACCATCTATGAAATGCAAACAACATTTAACTTGGAATAAAATTTACGAAATAATTATGAAAATCAAATTTATAGTTGCCTAAGTTCATTGCACAAATTGATTTCTTCAATTTAAATTTGAACTCTAGTCTAACCAAAACTCCACCTTGAAGATTTTATGATTTTATAGTTTTCTCTGTTCCTTCCCCTGACCCTCACGCTCTCTTGCCTCTTACCTTAACACATTCATTTCGGTATGACTCACCGGTGGGTCACTGAAGTTAGGTTCTATAATTTTTTCAAAGCTTTCTAGTGACTGTATGTACAAAATAAAGATTTACACAGGCTAGGCCACCGCACTTAGCGTGTTAACCTCGCATTCAGTTCTCAGTAAAACATGAACCCGAAAATCTCAGCTTGTGTGTATGCAAGAGAAGAATTTTTCTTATTATCTTATACATTTTCTGTGAAGGGACTCACAGGCAGGTCCCTTAGATTAGGTTTGATGTAAATTTTTCCGAGTCTGCCTGTGACTGTGTAAAAATTAAAGATTTGCAGCAGTTAGGCAATCTCAGGAAGCGTGTCTACATCATGCATCACTGGGAAATATTTTACATAAGAAAATCGTGAATGTTAAAACCTAATGTCTACAGAAATGATCAATGAGTGAAGGTTGCACTGAATAGTTCTTATTTCCTAACACTTGATCCTTTTCTGGTGCGTCATGATGACACACTATCACCCATAGCACAACACACGCAGCACCACATTAATCCCAGCACGACAACAGTCACAACACCACACCAATTACAACACCATGATGACCATCACACAACAACAAAAGTACAAAAATACCAGCTAGTTATGTTGTAATATAAAGTGGGATCGCTCCGTATCAATGATACCACACAAATAAGCCTAAAATTAAGTGCTCGTTGTCACGACTAAACACGAGATGCAAAGATGCAGTGGGGCTCCCCAGTTCAACGCGTCTAGGTTTAGTCCACTAATTATAAGTTCAGATCTTAAATGAAAGATCCACCTGGAAATCTTTTCTTTTACCTGGAAACGAATTTATAATATAATTACCTTTAATCCTTGACAAAAAAGTATTTAAACATTCATATACCATGAATCTTTAGTTCCAGCTTATTCCCGTGTGGAAATTACCGCACAAATGTTGTCGTGCAGGTACGACTATGAACAGCGACATTCTGTTTCTATGGGGTCAGCCTTGTAGTGCACAGCCGGTATTCCACACCATAATAATACACAGTTTGTTGCTTGGTCCGTCTCTCTGTCACGCGCTTAAGAATTTAGATAGGAGGAAATTTGGTAGGGTATACATGTATTGTATTGTGGATACCAACGGCACATCCTTTAATATAGAAACTTCTTCGGAAACCCCGCGTCCACTGGCAAATTAAACGAAAAAATTCAGTAAGAAACACGTGAATTTTCACGTGTAGGTCTACTAGTATTCTATAAGCAGGACTATGCCACTAAACTGGCTTTTCAGTACCATTCAGAATTAGTTTACTTTAACAAATCCCACTCTTAAAAATACCTTTGTGAATTAGTTTACTCAGACAAATACCATCCTGAATTAGTTTATTCTAACAATTGCCATTGTTTATTCTAACAATTACCGTCGTGTTTATTCTGAAAACTGATTATCGTGTCTCCACATTTTATTTTTACGCCTAGATAATTTTATTGCAGTCAGAATATAATATATTCTATGTTGGTAAGAATGGAGCCAAAATTAGAATGTACGTCCATGAAGATGTAGTAGTGTATAAACTATACGAGAAGTTGAAGTACATATTTTGAAATTTTATAGAAGCATGAAACTCTTCTGATTGTTTATATTCTTTAACATTTTTCTCCCGAATAAAAACTTATTTCCTAAAAGTAATTGAAAGAAAAAGACAAGAGGGAAGCTGAAAATTGTCCAAGCCAACAACACAAGAAAGACTGAAGTATGCTCGTGAAACTAACTACATAATAAAAAACTCAACTAAAATCCACTAAAATAAAAGGAAGTAGAATGCTCCGAAACTTGGTCAGGAGTTTCTAAACCCTGGAAGAATTTTAATTGAAAGCCTGGAGAGAAGAAAGCCTTGCCTGATGAAAGCGCATTCCTGCATCTACCATCATGATAAACGGAAGAGAAGATATTTCGTGCGTCCTGAATGCTTTTGAAATGATAAGTAGACACTTTGATCCAAATTTCAGGATGGTTGGACATTTAAAATGAGGTTTACTTGATGATTTGATTTCCTGGTTAATTCAAAGCTGTACTGCGTTCTTACAAAGGAACGTAAAAGAACATCTCTGTGCCTACTTTTTTATAAATACCGTTCAAAAAATAATACTAGAAGTAAACTCACATGCATACCTTCTCTTTGTTAATTGTTTCTTAAAATCTCTTAAGATTTTTTCATTTTTTCTGTACAGTTTCCACCGCTGTTGCTCGTCATTTCGAAAATGATAAACGAGGAAATGAATCAACACAAAAGAATATGCAACTGCTGATGGAGTCCTGGAAATATTCTATATAGGGTACACAGAATAAAATTCAAAAGTTATAGTAACAAAGATAAATTAATTATTCATTCGAAACAAATATCCCATCTCTGCAAAGTGGCTTTTCCAACACACTCGTTTCACTGTACTTAATGAATAATAATGTAACATTGATCTCTGCACAAACCATTTTCAGCTACACTGTTTTCTGTTTAGGAGTGGGAAATATTTTCCGTGCTCTTATTAAAATTTCTTTCCTTGATCCTGAAGCTGCGTGTTCACGCACCAGACGAGCAGCAGACTGCGGTGTCCAGATTTTGCTCGAGCAGTGACATCTGAACACGTGGGGTTTGGTGAATTTTATGCTGCCACCAATGTCTAGGTTGCGGTTGACATTACAAATTCTGTGATTGTGGATATATTGCTGTTGTAGGTATACCGCAGTTGTGGATATATTGCGGTTGTAGGTATACCGCAGTTGTGGATATATTGCGGTTGTAGGTATACCGCANCTTAATGAATAATAATGTAACATTGATCTCTGCACAAACCATTTTCAGCTACACTGTTTTCTGTTTAGGAGTGGGAAATATTTTCGATGCTCTTATTAAAATTTCTTACCTTGATCCTGAAGCTGCGTGTTCACGCACCAGACGAGCAGCAGACTGCGGTGTCCAGGTTTTGCTCGAGCAGCGACATCTGAACACGTGGGGTTTGGTGAATTTTATGCTCCTACCAATGACTAGGTTGCGTTTGACATTACAAATTTTGTGATTGTGGATATATTGCGGTTGTAGGTATACCGCAGTTGTGGATATATTGTGGTTGTAGGTATACCGCAGTTGTGGATATATTGTGGTTGTAGGTATACTGCGGCAGCAGCTCCCCTGCAGTTGTAGATAAAAAGGCACCGCAGTTGCGGTTGAATTTAAATAATAAGCGAAATTATTCAAACGACCGTAAATTGTTGTGCCGTGTGAACGAAGAATGCTCACGTTTTTCGTGAATGTGATACAACGCTGTGAGGAATATGGAAATAAATACTGGATACAAATGACTGCAGAATGGATCTTGTACACAGAGTTTCTCTCATAGACTGGGATGATATTCAATGTATGTGCTCCGTACACAGTGTTATTGCGTATAAGCGAAGCTTTTGAGTCAAGAATAGGTTCAATCCAAGTCCAGAACATAAAAAATACTTTTTGTATCTACACCATCAATCAAAAAGCACCTCACAAAATCCTTCTGCACCCATCAGCCAATCCGCCAGCTACCTCACCAGTTACTTCACCTGCACAAGAACACAAAGCGCATTTCATTTTCAAGATTTCCAAGATGTCGTCGTGATGGCCGCACCACAGCCAGCTCACAGAGCGTGTGTGTTCACACCACAATTAGTTCTCATAACGTCAAGAATTTCAATTGGCTTCTGGAATGTACAGCAACCTTTCAGGTGCGAAATTTAGGTCCAACACGGTGGCACGGCAGCGTTTAGAGAATCCCTTAAGGTCATAAATATAACTCTGACCGTCAGTGACCAGACAAATAGCCAAGTGAGGAGCTTGTGCTATGTCAGTGTTTACATTAAAATATTGCATGCATGTGCTATGGTTGAGGAGCATCTGATAGATTAATATTAAAGTACAATTCTCATCGTAGACTGTTATTTTACGTTGGACGTTTACATAAAGTCTTTTGCGGAGAAATAAGGGTTTACTTGTAATAAAGAATGATTTTTAATATCTTTATCTGTGCATATATATGTATATTTTGAACAGAACGAGCATGTTATTTTACTTCCATGAAACCAAGAATTTTCGCTGATGTACCATGGCAAGCAAGCCGGATGAAATTTATGATAGAATTTATAATCTATTTATGCTATATAAAGACCAAAATTGGTGCTTACTATCATTTTGCTTTCTTAAATAATTTTCTAATATTCTATATTTTATATTTTACCAGCTGCTTAGTCTGAGCTGAGATGCTGTAACTGTGACAGCGATAACACTTCACTCCCGCAGACAAGAGTGAAACGATACAATATCGACGCTTCACTACTCCTGACTTATTTATGTACGAGAAAGCAGGCTGTAAAAAGTTTGAGGGTCGAACGCATTTTGTTTCAATTTCAAAGTGATATCATAGAAGTCATCAACGGCGGATGACTTGGGCGCGTACGTTGCACCTAAAATTTATATTCACACAGTGCTGTTCAGAAACTCTCAACAGTAGACTCTGACAACCCTGACTTGAAGACTTACGAGTCAAACACTGATGACTCAACGACTCAGCACTCAGACTTGCATCTAAGAAACTAGTTAAGCAGAACCCTAGTAAGTCAGCGTCACTTTAACTTCTGGAATCATTACAAGCGAAGATTCATGGATTCCTCCGACTCTAACTTGCACGCTGCAATGATGCAGAAGTTTGGATGGCGCCGGTGGAAGGCAGAACTTGCCTGTCTCCGCCATTGTTTCATTAGACGTAACTTCTATTGCTTCCGATGACCGTCCCATCGCCGTCCTGCCTTAGTTGGTGAGCCTTTCTTAATTCAGACTTGACTAGGACCTTGGACTTGTCCGAGACCTAGATATTATCTAGGCTTTATGACTTACTGAGACCCTAGGATACATAAATATCTTAGGACTCATGCAGGTCTTAGGATTTCTTGCGTCCTAGGACTTACTGAGATTCTTGGATTTACTAATATGTTAGGACCCATGTAAGTCTTAGGGTTTCTTATGTTCTAGGACTTGCTGAGGCCCTAGTATAAGTTTTAGGACTTACTGAGACTCTAGGATATACTTATATCATGGGACTTATGTTAGTCTTATGATTTCTTAGGTCCTACGACTTGTTGAGACCCTAGTACAAGATGAGGTGGGATAGGGTTACTGGCTCACCAACGTGTCCTGAATGCAATTTGCCGTCACCGCTCTTTGACTGTCCAGATTTCACAGTCTCTGTGTCCTTTGAACATGGCCTTCTTGTAAGCCAAGGGAAAGAAGGGCTTTCAAGAACCTTTTCAGCACCCACAAACCAAGTTGAAGGTTAGGTCGCACATCTCAAATGCACTGGCAGATTGAGGTCAAGACCACTGGACTTATCAACACCGGCAACAACAGAGATGTCCTCTCCTGAGTCCACATCTTCAGCCTTGATAATTATGTCCAGCTTTACATCATCGAAACCCTCCACGTTCGGACGGAAGCAAGCACAGGAACGTCTAGCGATTGCAGTTTCCATTTCAAGCTACGTAAATGCCTTGAAAAAGTTTTGACCGTTACCCGTCGTGGTGCTGATCAGTTTGTTTTACAGATGGAACTTGTTGATGTCCACATTGAAATGAGCAGAAATATCGAAGGTGTTATGCGTGACCGACTGGTGAGGGCACCCGCCTGCTATGCGGAAGGTCATGGGTTCGTTCCACGGAGCTGTCACGGTCTATTCGTGCCTGACCATTGACAGCTAGAAAGAACATGTCCAGCAGCTGTTACACTGGACGCTTGGCATAAGCCACACCTCAACCACGCTCATCGACACGCCCCTAAGAGCCTTTACTTCAAACTGCAGCGCAGAGGACGGGGATCTCGCTTGAAGCATCACTACTTCTCTGAAGACATCGATAAGCACCGTCACTATTCATAAGATGTTAGCATTAAGAATTTGAAACCCAACGTATATGTACTGTATATTCTATTGGAAATAAAGTTCATTGATTTTTTATTTCATTTATTTATGCCGTCTGGAGTGAGTGCCAGGAAGGATGGAAAGCTGTCTCACGCTGGTGTTAAGGCCAAGCCAATAAGTGCGAACACGAGTACAAGCTAATAAGTGTAAACATAAGTGCAAGCCAATAAGTGCAAATATTAGTACAAGCCAATAAGTGTAAACACAAGTATAAGCCAATAAGTGTAATCCAACAAGTACAAACTTAATGACTTGTCTTGACCTGGTAGGACCTGTCGTGTAGCGACCAGCTGTTCATGGTGTAGTCACCATGGTGTAGTTCATGGTGTAGTTCATGTTCATGGTGTAGTTCATGGTGTAGTTCATGGTGTAGTCACTCAGGAGATAGCATTAAGTTAGCTGTAATTAAAAAATTTAGTTGAACAAGGACAAATTATAAACTTAAGAACCTAAAATTATCGGTATAATGTATGCATAGGGTGACCCGAAAGTCCCTTTGTCATTTCAAGCATTTATTAAGCAAAAACTATAAAAGGCACAAAGTCTGCAGTCTAGCAACATTCTTGGGCTTGTAAGAGTTGTTTGTTGTGTTTGATACGAGCACTGCAGTCGTGAGGTCAATGCTGATATTATCGCTTCTATCGACCTGGGCTGCTAGGTGCCCACCTAGTGTGGCTCTCAGTACTGACACTAGGTAGTGCTAGGTGCCCACCTAGTGTGGCTCTCAGTACTGACACTAGGTAGTGCTAGGTGCCCACCTAGTGTGGCTCTCAGTACTGACACTNTGCCCACCTAGTGTGGCTCTCAGTACTGATACTAGGTAGTGCTAGGTGCCCACCTAGTGGGGCTCTCAGTACTGACACTAGGTAGTGCTAGGTGCCCACCTAGTGTGGCTCTCAGTACTGACACTAGGTAGTGCTAGGTACCAAAGACCAGTCTTGGAGCCGAGATTGGTTGGTTATTCGGCTTGAATGAAATAATGACTTTTGAAATTATGAATTTCTATAACGAACTTAATAATAAACGTACAGGTAAGAAGTGTAAGTTTATTAGAAATTTCATACACAGTTTATGTGCAGGAGCCTCTTTCGATTTCCCTATTAATTTATTTCGAATAGGATTTAAATAAATTTTCCATCATAAGTTTCTTTACCTTTATCCTCTCTGTTTATCTATCCTCTCTGTTTAACCTCAGACACGCAGTTTTTTCATATTGAGGAAAAAGAAGATGAGAAGACAACAATACGGCTCTTCTGATCATCTTTATACCGAGACTAATCAAGAACTGGTTTTCCCAGTCTTTTATTCAGTCTTCCATGCACTTATATAGGGTACAGCAACGTAACTTCCATTTTCCATAACTTTTTGAAAGGCAAAAAGGGAAGTTATGTTGCTACCCCCAGTTACAATGGACCAGAACACTTTCACTATCATTCTATTTTTTTACTCAAAATTCTATAATTAGTACCTAATTTACAAATATTCAATTCTAATTTTAGTCGTTCCTTCATTAAAAAGCAATGCTGTTACATTTCTTATGTACCAACTTTATTGGAAATATACGTTTTTGTTTGTTGTTTTTGTTTGTTTGTCGTTGGCATTTATTTTGCCCGCATCGTACTCTCTGTTCACTCTACCTTCACTATTATCTTAATTATATGTTTTCTACGAAAGCAAGAGCTCTCAACTTATCGTTTTATCATTTTCCTGTTGTTTATCTTCTTTTTCTTCATCCACGTATTTCTCCATGGTAAGTTTTCACTCTTTTCTATTCCATTGACTTCAAAGCTTTCAATCAGCTTCGCCTGCGGCCGAAGGTATTTTTAGCAGTGAAGGGTTGGAGCGAGAGGGTGATAATGCGAGGACAGACGTTGGTTCAACCCCCTCTGCTGCTGGTCCTTACCTCGGTTACCTGCCCGCTCGCTGCAGGACCCAACCCCGTCTGCCATCGCTTGCTGCAGGTCCCAACCCCGTCTTCTTCCCCGCTCGCTGCAGGCACCAACCCCGTCTTCCCCCACTCGCTGCAGGCTCCAATTCCAGCTACCCCTGCTTGCAGTAGCTCAGCTGCTACAGGAAGAGCAGGAAGTGCAGGAGCTGCTGCAGGAAGAACAGGAAGTGCAGGAGCTGCTGCAGGAAGAGCAGGAAGTGCAGGAGCTGCTGCAGAGATGTGCGTGCAGTACACCACAGAGCTACACTGCTGTACTACCATCGTGACGCCTGTGACCAACACGCAACTGGAACACGATTGCAGATTGGCTATCTTACGCCCCTTTCTTTGCAGTAAATTTTCTTGTAAAAGTGAACAAATTGTTAGACAGAACTTTGATGTTATTTGCGAACTACTAACGTTATGTCACTATTAGACTACTGTCCATGAGAGACATGCACCTAGCAAGAACAATACATGTTCTACTCTATTAATTGTCGTGAACAGAAAATAACGATGACATCGAGTAGGGTGGATAGTCTACCTCACACTGAGATCACATGAAAACAGTCAGACTCGCTTGTGATGTTCAGAAAGAGACTGCCGTTACAGTTTGATCCTGGAAACACAGATCAAGGTGATAAGATCACTTGTTCATTCAGCCGAGTTACTAAATCGTTTCTTGACTTGCGAGGAGCCTTTATGCAACAACTGCAGAGCTTCTATGACTCATTACGTGACATTTAATTTTTCCAACTGTTAATCAGGGCTACTGGTTTCATTTTTTCTTCATTACGTTGCAATCTCGCGGTGTATTAGAGGTTAGGCGAGCGTGTATGCTGATGGTGACGAGATTCATACAGGGGCTCAAGCTGTCAACTAGGAAAAGGTTTCCTCGCAAATAAAATGCTGAGATCGAAACACTCCGAAGCCCAACGCTCTCATGTAATCAGAGCTAGATATCGGAAGCGGGAGAATTGAGAAGCATTTTAGTGTTCAAGTTATGGACATCACGCACGTTCCTTCATTTCTCTGGACGTACTGGGAAAATTCCACGGTGTACAATGGCTATCATCACGCGTCGTTACATAATCTAATATTTAAACACGAAATTTACAGCAAAAAAAGTTAAATGCAAAGCATGGACTTTCATGATGCACAACTTTGCACTAGCAATGATGATCACACAAACACTGAATGAGCAGAAATTAACATCAAGTTTCATTCCTGCAAGACCCACCAGGCTTTACGTATTTCACCATTAAATATTAACAAGCCTTTTGCATGCTGTAACACAGCACACCTTGTCACAAAATCTCATTTTCTGCTCACATGAGCAGACGCATTTGCTCCCATTTTGCTGGCTTATGACAAGCGAAACAGGCGTGCAGCACGGAAGCATAAGGGCTGGGTGGCCTCTCTTTAATAAGACCTGTGCACACGGCACACTCAGATGTAGGGATAACTAAAATGAACTAAGATTGTTCGGTTGGACTCTCACTGTAGACTAAATGTAAAGAAATACCGTGATATTATTTCACACACAGGATAGGAGCTGTTGTATGAAATGCGTTTAATTCACTGATGAATAGGCTTCTTTTGTCTCTCGATCTAGAAATTTTTATACCGTGGAGTAAATTACCAGCCTCAGTTCCTCTGTGCGTATCATTTTCCATGCAATGAAAAAGTGGAAGAAAAATTAGTGTAACTAGAGAATATGTTCGAGAGACTTTCTTTGAGTTATTGATAATAAAAATGAATGGTCATTTGCAACGCTTCATTCTACTAACTAATATCAAATTTTGAAAATTCATTTGCAAATTGGTCGCAACGATTAAATATTAAAGAACAGCATGATTGCTAACACATTGAAGTGCAAGACTACGATGGCCATGAGTAGGAAATATATCAAACAATAAAATCCAAAAACCCGCGTGCTTTTTACCGCTTTTTTCTCAGTTTAAATATAAATTAGAAGTGAAGTCTCTGAATACCGAAGCTCTCTATAGAGTTAGTCTCGTATTTTGCCCAATTACAGCTTAACAAGCTAGACTCCAACCAATAGCAGGTGCTCGCTTCATTAGCCCAGGAAAAAACGAGGCAAAGCGTATAAATCGCTCACAGAGAGAGCTTCATCTGTGAATTTAACATACAAAAATGCATTTCTGACTCGATAAACTCACCATTCAATGCGCGTATTGGGCTTGAAATTTATTGTTGAATTTAAGCATCAGGTTGAATGATGATAATCCAGTGATGAATACTCATCGTGGTCCACCACTTGCAGCGTAATACAGCGCCTGTGTTGCCACCAGCTCAACATACTCACTTTATTGCAGGTCAAACTTTAATACGCCACTCGTGTTTCAATTCCATTTTATTGCGCTAC
>VCRD01000410.1:256115-272453 GCA_006783055.1 Trinorchestia longiramus | reverse complement strand
GGTGACTCATGCGTTGGGTGCCTCAGTTTCATGGAAGCAAAGGAAGCGTGCCAAGGGAAGTAGAATAATGATTGTGGCCGTGAGGGATGGGGTGAAAAGGAGTGGGTGGGGGTGAGGAGGAGTAGGTGAGGGGGAGAGGAGGCATGTGAGGGCAGCAGGAGTGAGGGTCAGTGTGGATAATACTGTGATCGAAGCAGGTAACTCAGGACTTAGCACACACCTAATCCAGGTGAGCTTATATCTATCTTAACATCCTTATTCCTTGTTCTAATTTAACCTATAAATACGGCGCCAGACTTTCAAGTACAAAACTGCATGGTCGGGGTTGTGCTAAGTGATTAGAAGTAGATAAAACGGCTAAGTAGATAAAACGGGGCGAGTGAATGTAGATCAACTGGGGTCCGTTATGGCTGCTCACCGTAGCCGTGATACCGCAGTCGCAGCTGCTCTTCAGATTCTTGCGCTTGCGAAAAATTGCCATTTCATTTTAACTGATCAAAACTAGCATTTTTATATACTACACAGTGCAATAGAGCACCCAAATTATGAAGCCAGTGACCAAAGAACGGTAAACATTGTTAAATCTGTCGAACAAATTAGCAGAGCATTTGATGACACAAGGCTGGAGTTTCTAGACTAATCTTGTTCCATGGAATGTAGCTCCTGGACATGAAATCAATAAAACTCTGCTACACGTGGCTATTTTTAATGTACGCTGGTGCTGTGAAGCGAGCTCTGGCGAATCCTTCGTCAGGTGCAGGGCAAAACTCAGAAAGAACTTGTAGTCACAAATTTTGCCACTGGAGTACAAGCAACTTATTATAAAAACAAATAACTTTTTATGCCCAACATTGATGTCAATAGTCGATAAATAATATTCTATTCGTTATGATAAACAGTAATGCCTTGATCTCTGTTTGAGAACCTGTTTAATATCTTCATCAATGTTTGAGAAACCGTTTGAAGATCCTATTTCATGTCTACATCTCTGTTTGCATATCACTTCTTATTTATGCAGGAAAAGTTGGGCTAAATATTCTAGAATACGTGAACCTTCGCAGCCCACAGGCTAATGAAGACAATATTCGCCCCACTGGCTAGCGGGAACTATAATCAGCTCACCTAGGCTAGTGAGGGCAATAATCAGCCCACCTACGCTAGTGCTGGCAATAATCACCCCACCTACGCTAGTGCTGGCAATAATCAGCCCACCTACGCTAGTGCTGGCAATAATCAGCCCACCTAGGTTTGCAAAGGCAATAACATTATCAGCCCAGCCTGGTCTCGACAAACGAGCCAGCGGTTGCCCCGTTGCTGTGTCCGACTCAAGTGAAGCTCGAAATTTCATGTCGGACTTTTCTTTTCCAGTATAAACGCGTCACTTGCTTTTTAAAGAAAGCACCGTTTTCAAATGGAAGAAATCAAGGGCATTTTTTTGCAATTTCCATATTTTTACGTGGAAACAGACATTTTTCCTACGTATTGCTATACCGTCGACATGTATTAAGGATTGAACCCCACGATCAACTTCTTTCATCCCCACAAAAATCTGCTGTCTGATCAAACTGCCGAGCGGTAACACAACTTCTGATACTGAGAAAAAAATTTCACGGAAAACATTACTTTAAACTTCAGAAAACTCTTAAAACAATGATTGAATTTTCTATGAAGTTTTGAATTTTCTGCTCCAAGTCTTTAATAGTGACGGACGATCGCCCACTGCGTTTCTCCTGTGCACGTTTGTACGGTTGTCTTAAAATGCCCTTACCCATGATAACGTATTCTCTACACACATCCCAAACCTGGTGATGAATTTTGGCTAGTTTCACGCGTCTTTCATGCTTCAGTGGTGGCTAGCAAGTGAAGCTGGAAATTTTTCTGAAGATAGAACCAGAATTTGGTCGGACGATGTGAGAAAGACCTTAATGTACATGGATATTCTGTTGAAAATTTGCTCAAGGTTCTGACCTTCATGTAAAAACACAGGTGTTAAGAACTTTCTCGTCCTTTTTCATATATAAACAGTTTATGCTAAAAAACTTGCCCCACAATATAGTGATCAATATGTTCAGTAATTTTAAACGCGACTGGAACTTTTGTTCCTCCACATCGAGCAGCTCATAGAAATCAGTAATGTGCACCGCAGTTGCCAATATTAAAATTTTTAGCAGTACCACGTCCGCCAGCATGAGTTAATATCTACTTACCCTACGCAGAAAACTTCAAACAGTAATGATCTTACGGCTTTTATGTTGAGGTACACTGACACGAAAAATTTGGCTAGTGGCACTTGAATTTCAGTTAGCATTACGACAATTCTCATTCTTTTACGGCGGTGCAAAGAGAAGACACATTTTACACAGCGCTCGGCTCAGCTCCGTCCTGTCTGCTGCTCTGGTATTCCTTCTGGACCACGTCTCACACTTGACGATTTTCTGCAGATGAGAATAAATTCTCTGCCTCAGTTCGCTGGAGCAGCTGCCTGTCTGGTAGAGGGGGAAGTCTCGTGAGGATTTGAGCTGAGGGAGGGTGAGGGTAAGGGCAGGGGAAGTGTGAGAGTAAGCGCCGGGGGAGTGTGAGGGTAAAACGGGGAATTGTGAGGGTAAAAGTTGGGAGAGTGTAGGGGTAAACGGTGGAGGAGTGTGAGGGTGAGCAGTGGGACCACGTGAGGGTAAGCAGTGTGAGAATGTAAGGGTATTTCGTAAACAGTGAACATTTGTAAATATTGACTGAAATATCAGTGTTACGAGAAACAAATAAAATAGTTGTAGAAATGTAAAGGCGCGTCTATAAATTATTTTTTTCAGGTCTGTGTCTTCTATTTTTAAAATTCTCTGGGAACACTAGTATAGATATGAGCCTAGAGGTCAACACCCCACGATTAAAAAAACCTGAAGCACGAGAAATGTTAAAGAAATGCATGCCTTTGCACTGAAGCCCAACTAATCTACTGAGTGTACAAGTGACAACCCTGCTTTAGGAGGTCGTTTACTGATCGCTTCACATTCAAAGTCTCATAAATTCGTTGCAGTTTATTGGAAATCGGCAATTTTTCATCGGGCTGACATTAACTGCCAATTTAATGATATCAGCCGGAAACTAAACTGGAGCAAGTGGGGGAGTGGCTGAGGAGAGAGGCGAGCAAATATGACAAATGGATGCTGAAAAAGTCTTGTATGATAATTAGTTTCATAGGACACACGTGAATGTTGTCTCTAGTGTTAGAATTGTTTTAAAACTTTTAAAGTTTTACAATGAAACGCAATTGAACCTTGTGTAGTTTTCCACGCATGAACGTACACGTAATTCTGTTGAATTTACTTAGGCAATAATTTCTAACAATAATATTTTGATATACATATGTGCAGTAAAAATTGTGGATGGATTTATTATGCAAAGAAGTGAAAGCTTCCAAAGGTAAAAAGAGGTCATTTAACTCTTCTTCTTGTACAGCAAGTGCAGCAGTTTCCCTTCTACGTGTGGGCTTAGTTAATTCACGAAACTATGTTTAAATGAAATAAACTATGTTACCGATTAATTTCAATATTAATTACTCAATTCAATGTACTTCCATCATTACAATAAAAACGATTTCATAATGAAATACAGGACTAAAAGCATTGTTATATGAGGACTTTGGCTTGTTTGTTCAGTGAATGAGTTAACAGGTCGAGTGTTAGGTTCGGCGTGTTAGGAGTCCTGGAGTTCACTTCTCTGCTGAGCTTCACTGTAAGTGTATAGAGTTAGTGGTGCATGCTGGTGTTGCAGCACAGGCAACACCGGCACAAGATATACCAGCACCAACACATTTTTGACACATAAAGTTCATACTCTGATCATTTGGAACTCATACCCGGCTCATGTAGCACTCATTTTCACACTATATACCTGCCTTACCTGTGTTGTATACTCGCTGCACACACGCTGCACAAACAATATACACACGCTGCACACACGCTGCACAGTAAGGGAGCAAAGTTGCGTGCAGGATGGGCCTGAGCAGCAGCGACCAATCGATGGTGCGGCATAGTTGTGACGTTCATGTCTTACTGACGTGTGACCTGCATGACTGATGTGTGACCTGCATGATTGATGTGTGACCTGCATGATTGATGTGTGACCTGCATGATTGATGTGTGACCTGCATGAATGATGTCTGATCTACATGACTGACGTGTGACGTACATGAATGATGTCTGACCTACATGAATGATGTGTGACCTGCATGAATGATGTATGACCTGCATGAATGATATGAGACCTGCATGACTGGCACGTTATAATTTCCAGCCACTTAATTGGTTTTCCAAGTACAACAGCAACTAATTACACGAAAATCAGTAGACAAGTCATTTTTTATCTCGCGCTCGCAAGCTTAATGCCATATTAATTCCCTGCCGCAGCTTCTAAGCCTATGAATCCGTTCATACTTTGCTCTCAGCTGCAGGAAGATTGTGAAGGCAGCTGAACTCGTGACGGGAAGATTGTGAAGGTAGCTGAACTCGTGACAGGAAGATTGCAAAGGCAGCTGAACTCGTGACAGGAAGACTGTGAAGGCAGCTGAACTCGTGACAGGAAGAGGGGAGGTCAACAGGGCGTGCAAATTTATGTGCGATCAGCGAGCCACTCTTGTGACGCATGCGTCGGCCTCTAACTTTTTAGCGGCAAGATTTACTGCGTTGTCTCATAAAACTTCAGCCTCTGTTGCTCAACCAAATACTCCTTCCTACACAAACGAGGTCTTTCTCAAAATAAAAGACTTCTGTGTTTGGACAGTTCATATTTTTACATGACTTGTTTTGGCGGCGCTTCTGCGCTACTGTAGCGCTGAATGTCACCAGAATTAAGAAACAACTTCTTCTCAAATTTTAGAAGGTAGAGGCACAAAAGCCTCGATAAAACTCAGCTTTTGAAACTGCCTTATTTTAGTCAGGTAAAAAAAAATCATTTTTCTTGTTTTCTGAAGACGTTCACAGAATGACAACGAAATATTCCGATTTTAGGTAGACAGTAGACAGGATTTTGTCCAATGCATTCGCTGCTGTCCTTCAATGAAACTTGCTGTCATTCAATGTGTTTTTATACATTACTGTTACTCGTACTGTATTTCAAGTACAGTCACTCAACTCATCTTGTTACAGAAATCAATCAGTCTAATTGTGTTTCCTGCTAATCAAATTAATAAAAATATACATCAAATCTTAGACTGCAGTTCATGGGTGCGTTGCTAGAATGACTCAGAAAAATAGACAGAAATAAGTAAGCAGCTCGGTACGAGTATGGTTTCTGTTAGTGCCGACCGTGTGAACAACAAGCGAATAAATTCAAGTATATAACATGTTTACACAAGCTCTACCCCTGCACCGAGTAACAGCAATACGAACATTTACTACAACCTTATTTTCCGGCCCGATGCTTGTGCATCCGTTCAACTTTGCTTGCTGGCTATTTAAAAGAATCACAAATATTTTAACAGTGTGCTAACATCTGTTTGTGGAAACAACGTCGTTGTGGAGTTTGCATGTAATTCAGAAAGATAATAAAAATGGGTTGATTGATGTAGGGAGTTCACCAGGAACACAGGGAAGGAACACTAGAATGTTTAGATTTCACTTTTTCTGGGTACGGCAACATAACTTCCTTTTTTACTTCATATCTTGCTGCAGCTGTCATCAGGGGCCTCCCTGCTTTCAACACCTTAGAGCAAAAAAGAACGAGAAGAAAATATTTATGCCTAATAATAGCAGCGAGGGAAGATCAAGGTTGGATTACATTTGTTGTTAATGACTGGTAAATTACTGCCCAACAAATTCGGGGAAACACATTTTGAATGTCCTATACATAAACGAGGCTAAGTAGGTAAATAAAAACTTCCTCCTCTGTCTGATATCTCATTAAAACTTTCTAGAAACTTTCAGCTAAGCGAGCCAAAATACGGTGAGGCTTAGGCAAAGACTTTCCAGATGATAGAGACGAACTTTATCTCGCTTTATTATACAAATGTAAACTGAAAGCTTTTTTTTAAGTTTCTTCATCATCCCATTTCCTCTTAGTAAATTAAGTTATAGCCAGTCTCAAATAGACATAAGCTGAGATGAAATTTTTTATGCAAGAACAAAGCACTGCATACAGTCTTTTGAGTTTGTCCCATGACGACGGTGTCGAAAACTACGTGCTTGCAAAAATATTTGAATTATTCAATACGCATAAATTTTCTTAGATGAGTGTAGTTGAGAACCAGGCCGTTGCACTTCGTTCGTGGTGAAAAATACAGGGTGTGGCAACATAACTTCCTTTTTTCAAAGCAAAGCGCCTTGAAAAAAGGAAGTTATATTGCCGCACCCTGTACTCCTACATGAGGTAGGAGGTCAATGTACTGTCTAAACACAGTCTTGACTGGGGCAAGAATGACGGTATGGAAGTGGAGGGAGAAATGGAAAGGGGGGCCTGATTTCCAAGTAACTGAATTTGACAAAGGCAAGAATTGCTTTTATCGTGCTGCAGCTCTATTGATGTATGCACGATGTGTACCGAAGTGTTCTGGCTCGAGATCAAACAGACTTATGAGGTTGTAGGGGCCTTCTTGCGTCAAATAAGACTTGGTCGTCCTAACGCTTTCAAAAGAGTACAATGGATGAAGAGCATTTCAGTGAGCTGGGCAGATGTCAACAAATTAAAATAATTAAATACGCTCCCATTCTCCAAAGCCATGAAAATATTTCGACGAAATTACATAATTGAGTCATCATTTTTTTATCCTGGAATCGTAGGTAAATAAAAGTAAAAGAATATTTTGTTCGCAGCTTTTTTTTAAAACGTCGCAAAAACGATAGAATTCCCGACAAAGTTGTTTGAGAACTTCACTTAGTGTCATTTTTTTGTCTTATTTTACGAATTTATCTTGGCTACGAATTGAGTTTTAACTCCTTTGTTCCGTTACATACATATCTTATTTCAGATACAGTACACATTAAGATTATTGTTTGCCTCGAAAATTTTGTTTTGTTTTCAAAAATATTCATTTACTCCTGCCATTGTTTTGATCTAATGCACACCGAATGATTGACAGGAGTAAACCTCTTTTAAATAGAAAACATAAACCGGCATGAACATCCAGAACGCGTATTCCCTTCGTAATTGAGTTTTTTAGTTAATGAGTTTTATTTTCTGACTTCCCCTCGACTGAAGGAAATGTAATAGCGAGTCTTTGTTTCGCTTCTTTCGTCTCATGTTCCTCTCACAGACACAGACTTCCACGGCTACGGTTTGAAAAACTATAAGTATATTCCTAGGCTCAGGAATAAAATTACACGCATAACTAATTTTTATTTTGTTGGCTTTCCAAGTGCACTATTCTTGGGAGAACTGAACATCAGGTTAATTGAATATCAGGTTAACTGAATATCAGTTTAATTGAATATCAGGTTAACTGAATATAATGTTAGCAGAATATCAGGTTAACTGAATATCAGGTTAATTGAATATCAGGGTAATTGAATATCAGGTTAATTGAATATCAGGGTAATTGAATATCATTTTAATTGAATATCAGGTTAACTGAATATAATGTTAACAGAATATCAGGTTAACTGAAGATCAGGTTAATTGAATATCAGGGTAATTGAATATCAGGTTAACTGAATATCAGGTTAACTGAATATAATGTTAAAAGAATATCAGGTTAACTGAATATCAGGTTAATTGAATATCAGGGTAATTGAATATCAGGTTAACTGAATATCAGGTTAACTGAATATAATGTTAAAAGAATATCAGGTTAACTGAATATCAGGTTAATTGAATATCAGGGTAATTGAATATCAGGTTAACTGAATATCAGGTTAATTGAATATCAGGGTAATTGAATATCAGGTTAACTGAATATCAGGTTAACTGAATATAATGTTAACAGAATATCAGGTTAACTGAATATCAGGTTAATTGAATATCAGGGTAATTGAATATCAGGTTAACTGAATATCAGGTTAACTGAATCTCAGGTTAAGTGAATATCAGGTTAACTGAATATCAGGTTAACTGAATATAATGTTAACTGAATATAATGTTAACAGAATATCAGGTTAACTGAATATCAGGTTAATTGAATATCAGGGTAATTGAATATCAGATTAATTGAATATCAGGTTAACTGAATCTTAGGTTAATTGAATATCAGGTTAATTGAATATTAAGGCTTGGAACAATGACATGTATTTTTCCTGTCATCTTGCTCTGTTGATCGCTGCTCGAGTCGCTGGCTCCAGTTTGTGTTCAGTAATGGAGTTCACTTTAAGAATCTAATCCTAAGAATGACCGTCGTGTATTTATATATTTATTTATTTATATATTTATTTATTTATATGTTTTGTGTGACTTTCAAAAAAATTAGAGAGATCCAGAGCCTTATACACTCGAGTCCGTATCGTGGATACCGTGTTCAGCGGGGTATTGCCTTATGATTCAGGTACATTGTACCCGAATATGACACGAATTGCAGAGTCAATTGTAGCAGTAGAAACTAAGTGTCTTAGTTTTCACTAGGAATGTTGTCATTAAAGAAATGCTCAATTAAAACGTTTGTCCTCTGTAAATATATATATAAAATTAAATGTATTGCATTGCGTTCTTATATGAATTTTATTTAATATCTTTCCAACAGTATTTGCTATCATTTTTGATGGCACGGGTATTATCACAAAATCTCTGCCGTCATTTTTGACGGCTGGGTACACTAGTTTTGAAGAAAAACTTACGCATTCTTCAGTGTACAAGTTGTAGCTCAACAAGGAACCTCGTTAATTTATAACTGATCTATTTGTAGCTTAAAAAAATTTGATTCTTTGATGTGCTTGTTGCTAAAAAATGTAAATTAAAAGAAATTTATGATGAAAAAAATTTGAGGTTAAAATGTACTTCTGTCTGAAGAATACTTTTCTACTAATTTTTACTTGAAAAATCATAAAGAATAAACATTTAGAATTCATGTTTGCCATGAGTAAAAAAGATTTATTTTTAACTTACGTATCGTCGGAGCTTTTGAGCCCCCTCTCAAAGTCCATTTACATGTCCCACAGAGAAGAAACAAACCGACAAATGACCTTAAATTGGCTGCTTAAAAGAACTCAGAAGCTCGGTCAAACAAATTTTGAAGTTTAAAAGAAGTTCTCTTATTTTACTTGCCTTAAAGGGCACATGTTAGTGGACTTGGAGCTGCGTGCGTGTCGTGATTCAGTGTTCACGCGAGCAGCGAATCAAGAATTTGAAACACTCGCTGTCCATTAAGATGATCCCGTATCTTGGATACGAGTTTCAAGCTCTCTCATATAACTCAGGCTGTGCGTGTGCTGAATTTGAGAGAAAATATGAGAAGTAAGGACCGTAATAAAAAAACTCTTGTAGAATAAATGTCAGAATTGAAAATTAATGGTCCATGCCTTCAGCAGTCCGATTTTCGATTGTTTTGAATAAGAATTGGCGTACCGTTATCGAAAATGAAATGATTTTATTACAATAAGATGCCACCCGATGGGATGAAACATACGTAATGAAATTCCTGAAGAAAATATTAAGAACATTTGGAGCGATTTTTCAATATTTAGAAGCAGACGTGAATAATTTCTTCAGTTTTTATCATTCTAACTGTAAAAGACTTTAACTTGATTCTAGTGTATACATACAGTATCTTAGATCGAACATTTCTCTCTCTGGACCTGATACTTCATTTAAACCAGGAAGCAAACTCGTTAGTTTTCCAAGCTCCTCCCCGCTCTAAACAACAATATTTTCCTCAACATAAGTCCTCATTTGCGTACGAGCTCGTGCAGCTTGAGAAGTTAAGGCTGTAAGGAAGGATGGTGCATGGGAACCAGGGTGCTAACTGGCCGTTCTGAATCGGAAAAAGTTTCCTGGTGGCATGTTAAAGAACCATTGTAGGCTTTACTTCGCCTACATGATCTGCCTGCACGGCATTGCTCAACCCACAACACTTACTGAGTGACTCACTGAGTGACTTACTGAGTGACTCACTGAGTAACTTACTGAGTGACTCACTGGGTAACTCACTGAGTGACTCACTGAGTGACTCACTGAGTGACTTACTGAGTGACTCACTGGGTAACTTACTGAGTGACTCACTGGGTAACTCACTGAGTGACTCACTGAGTGACTTACTGAGTGACTCACTGGGTAACTTACTGAGTAACTCACTGAGTGACTTACTGGGTAACTTACTGAGTGATTCACTGGGTAACTTACTGAGTGACTCACTGAGTAACTTACTGAGTGACTCACTGGGTAACTTACTGAGTGATTCACTGGGTAACTTACTGAGTGACTCACTGGGTAACTTACTGAGTGATTCACTGGGTAACTTACTGAGTCTCTCACTGAGTAACTCACTGAGTGACTCACTGAGTGATTCACTGAGTAATTTACTGAGTCACTTACTGAGTCCCTCCAGCCTATAAGGCGGCCAGTCAAACTCAGGACACTGTCACTACGAATACTTGTCTTTTGCTGACGCTGCTTCAGAAGTTTGGGGTATCTTGCTAAAATATAGCTATGCCTGACGCCGGAAAATTGCCATTATGGGCAAAAAACCCGCACAAAAATGATAAATACGTAAATAGTTAAATACTTGTATGTCTGTCATAGAAACAAACTATTTCCGGACTATAGGTTTACTTGTAGGATACAAGGGGCTCTAAGTAAAATAATGTTTATACTTTGTTATATGTAGTACACTTAAACGAGTCTAAAACTTTACTACATTCACTCCCTTAAGAGTTTAGGTACTGTATCGTTTTAGTAATAACTACATTCAACAATATCTTATATTTAATAGGGGAGCTTTGCAGAAGACACTCAAGGAAAATGAGCGAAAATGAGCATTTCACATTCAATGGTCAAAGATTAGTATTTCTCTGCCGCAGAACACTGGTAAGTTACGTTGAAAAATTAATGTTTGGAACAATTAATTAGAGTCTTTCAGAGGCATTCCTGGTTTGGTTGTTTGCTTCAAATCTGATCTGATAAGATAGGGTTAAATTGCTGGTCAAAATAGGGAGAGGAAGTATTTCTGAGGTCTAAGAGGCCAATAACGTTTAGAATACCCGCTACATGACAATGTTGCTTTCGGATGAAAGTGTAGGCAAAAGTACATTGAGTGTTTGGGAGCACCATAATTTCTAAAAAAACAATTATGGAGATGTCAGTTGGAGATTGTGATTACGGCCCCACCACCAGCACCACCACCAACAACAGCACCACCAGCATCATCACAAGCACCACCACCAGCACCAGCACCACCAGTACCATCACAAACACTTCACCAGCGTCTTCATACCTCACAACATGAAAATTTAAACACCTAAGCAAAAGAAGAAGACAAAGAGGGTAGCGAGGACAAAGACTTGACTCGGGTCGGCACAAAGGAAGGGAATAAGTAAAAAAGAAATGGCGCAACTGTCCAGCCTACTTCGTGCAGTCCTGTGAACGAAGTATGTGTTTATATAATGCACCATTTGCTCATGTTGCATGAGATGCTCAAACACCCGGGCGTGGATTTTTTCATCCGGTATGAAAATTCCATTTCCAAACTCTTGACAGTCAGACGGAGACCCATGACTCCATTTGCAGACTACTGAAAGTCAGACGGAGAACTGTGACTCCATTTCCAGACTACTGGCAGTCAGACAGAGACCCGTGACTTCATTTCCAGACTACTGACAGTCAGACGGAGACCTGTGACTTCATTTCCAGACTACTGACAGTCAGACGGAGACCCGTGACTCCATTTCCAGACTACTGACAGTCAGACGGAGACCTGTGACTTCATTTCCAGACTACTGACAGTCAGACGGAGACCTGTGACTTCATTTCCAGACTACTGACAGTCAGACGGAGACCCGTGACTCCATTTCCAGACTACTGACAGTCAGACGGAGACACATGACTCCATTTCCAGACTACTGACAGTCAGACGGAGACCTGTGTCTCCATTTCCACAACTGACAGACGGAGACCGACGGTGCGTTGATTTGGAGTCTGAATAGTTTTTCCGAGGAAAGACTCACTTGCAGAGAGCGGCATGTGTATTTTGTCATCACCCCCACCCTAGGTGTTCACATGCTGGACACCTATTTCTAATAGGGGAGGTCGTCTGCACTATTTTCATAAATTTTGTACTAATATGTATTGTTGAACCACTTTGGTATCAAGAGTCCATGCTGCTATAGCTGAATTTACTTCAATATATATTGACACTAGTCTAGTGCAAGTCATGAAACAGTATTAAGTCTCATGACTGTTGTAATAGAGTGCTTGTCTCCAGAGGGCAGTCGTTAACAATCTTCTTTGTTAAAGTGCTACTCCATCTGTTCAAAAATAATTGTTTCACAGACAGAAATTTCATCCAGAATTTCATACTTTAAAGTCAATTTGTTTACTGTTTACATTAATAGGTTAGAATTGGTAATCTTGATTTATTTGTATTAGATTATTCAGTTGAAATAATTTAAAGCCAAAATTATAATAATTTTTTCGATGCAATAAAATTAACCGTTTTTAGATCATCTGCTGATAAAAACGGACATGGAAAAGGGAATATAATTTTTTGAAATGTGATGCCAAATGTAACGAACACGAATTGATCATTAATGATTTATTTTCCCTACAATATGATTTTAAATTTGCATTAAGGGTGCAATAATATATAAAATGTCAAATTTTCGTTTGTTTTAAATTGTACGTGTAACTATAGTTAATAAACCTAAGTGTTGGATATATATTAGGCCCACTGTATGTACAGAATATACATTTTTAAGTTTATCTTGTACATATTTCCATGAAAATATGCCAAAAATACTCAATTCCTTTTCAGTATTGTGAATAAATTTAATTTTCTGTTTTTTTATACAGTGGAATAATTATTTCGGACCAGAGAGTGTATTACACAAGTCTATCTGCCTTTCATATATGCAAGCATTTGCAGGCAAACAAGCCTTTGAATTAAATTAAAGTCAAGACTGATTTCCTTGATTCATGTGTACGGGGACAATACAACGCCAAAACTTCTACATAAATCCGAAAAACTTCTTTGACCACTGCGACGTCACAGAGCTCCATTTCCTGTACGCCTGCCATCCTGTACTTAGACACAGTTCCTTTCAAATCAATGTTTGCAGTAGAAAACTAAGAATTTATCATTTTTGATTTCTGTAAGAAGGTAACTGTTACATATTCCCTACGAATGCCTTGTTATTGACCAATAATTAGGACTATGTTAATTCTGACAAGTTACCTCGTTTGTGTTCATGAGACCTGATCAAAGTTTGCAATACAGCGTTGTCATTGTCGGCATTACAGTCAGGTAGATTGTGTAAAATAAATGTTCAATAATAAATGAGCACAACTGATGAATTGAGCATTTTGGTATGTATTGCTGAGATCAGTCAAGGATAAGTATGAATATATCCGATACAAATTTTTCCAATTCTATATAATTTCTTTTCATTTCTACACTTTAGCCTCATGTTTGGGGTAGTGTTGCAGAGTTATAGAAATGACGGTTTAACTAGGAAGCAATTAAATTTTATCAGTAAAGTGGAGTAAACAGATAAATCTATGTTGCAGATCGCCATGCTTGTTGCGCCATGGCTCTCACACAGCAACAAGACCAGCACAGAAGGCGGCTGATGCTCCCGTACCGCACAAATGCGCATCAGCTCTTTTGGTTTCACATTTTCTTCTCTTTCTTGCTTTGGTCTTCGTTTCCAGACGTGCAGAGGGCGCTTGATGCTCTGCTTAATCACAAGGGGAGCGAGGGCCCCTGTCGCCTACATCAAATCAGAGGAAGAAATGGCGCTCCAGAAATTGGCGCTTGTATTCCCTTGAGAACCGTCGATGTGGTGGACCCTCTCACCGATGTAGAGGCAAAGTTTGGGGTCTTGTGGTTCGTTGAAGACGATGTCAAACTTAGGTTCAGAGAGCCACTAGTGATGGAGTGTGATAATTCGCGCTTGGACTTTCCCGCAAATGAGTGTAGTTGGAAGAGTGAACCAATACTACCATGTCAATTCAGAAACGAATGTTGTGCGAAAAATAGTTCGAATGCTGGAACACAAGTGTACAACATTCTTTGCGAATGCTCCCGGAAATCCAGAGACGTAGTTTCTTTGGCTTCCGAGTGGCTGCCACACGTGCCACGATGGCCTGCTTATGATGGAAGAGGAGACCTCATTGGTCTCTTCGGGCGAAAACTTCGGTTGTTGTTAATCCCAGAACTTCCACAAGATTTAGACAGAGCAGCTCCGAGTCCCTGCGTGAAGGATCTCCTCAGCAGATCTCGACCAGATGAGCATCCCAAGAAGTTAGGGAAGATGATGAGCAGCTCGGAGATGCAGGCACAAACGAGCACCCAAAAGCAGTTCTGCTCCTCCCCGAAATTCTTGTGTCTGGTTGTAGATTATAAGTGCCATCCGCACTCTTGCTCTAACGTTATTTTGCACAAACATAAAGTTAAATATTTACTTAAATGGAATGAAAACCAAAACTCTCCGCTCAAAAACGTTACTTCACGTCGCTGGACTTCACACATGCACCCGCAGGCTCCAAACTCCAGTTGTGCTGACCGTGGATCAACCAGACATGATTCTGATAAGCAAGATGTGAAAATAATTAGTTCATTTCCCGTTGATAATTCTCTGTTTCGTCTATCAGCTCAACAAAACCTCTATGGTTTCTCTCCAGTTATATATACAAAATCACTGGCAACCAAATTTCCAGCTTCTTCGTCGTTTCAATTGCTTTCCCAAAAAAGCCCAAACATGTCTTTATGGAACAGTGTTCTGCAGGTTCCTGAAAAATCTCTTTTTGCGACGAAACTTAATAATTTCTGTTGCTCTCAAGTCCTACTTTCACCACACGTACTCCAGCAGCACAATCCAAGGAAGGAGGACGCTCCCGTAGATTTCAGAGCTGCTCAAGCCTCACCCTCATCTAAAAGTTGTACAGCGAGGAGCACCATGGTGGCTGCTGCACAGCCCTTCTACACCACCGAGCGCCACATCTTCACAGGCTTCACCACCACTCAGCCTCCTCCTCCACCTCCTCCTCCAGACTTCAGCATCGTCACAAAGGAAGAATGTGGCAAGTCCTTCTGTCTCTTCATAATCGCTTACAACCGGTCCTTCAATTTCAGTCGGGTGAGTAACAGAAGTTTTTTGGAAGTAGTTATCAATTCAGTGATGTTTGTATGTAAAAACTTCTGAGTTTATCAAGGAATCTGGCTGATCTTTATTCATTTATTAATGTTTATCGACGAAGAGACGTTCAAGTCAATCAGGTAAGTAAAGAAGCTCATATTTTTATATCCATACGTTATGGTCAAAACTGTTTTGAAGGCGATGCACTCTATCCTATTATTATCTAATTAACAAAAAAATTAACATATGAGCAAACCTTTAAGATGAATATGTCCTACATTTAAACCTATTTATGAAGCCTAAATATTAGAAACAGTTATTCAAATTGAGTAACAATAAACAGAAGAGGGTAGAAGAATAAGGATCAACCAAAAGCGAAGATCTGCAACCTGTCTGATCACAGAGAAATTGTGGCAGGTCTGGCGACGAGCTCCCTGGAGACAAAATAAATACAACGAAGAAATTTTACAGCGTTTTCTTCGCTATCCTGTTCCCTGCAGGCAAAAGCAGGCAGGGATCTCTGAAGTGCTGTTCCTTCACTTGCAGCTCTCGTGTCCACTTCAGGAACGGAGGTTCTAATTTGCTCGTGCACTATTCAAGGTCACCAGCCACCATTTGTACAAATATGTGTCATGTATATCATGGTGGTGGTGGTCGGTACCAATAGGAAAGATTTGAGAGAGAGTTTGGCACAGGGTGTACCTAAGTAAAGGGGTGAAACGGAAAGGGATACTAGGAGGGAAAAGAAATGAGCGCTGTGCGCTCATATATCAAGTGGTTGGGGTCTATCCCTGGGGTATGTTGACTTTCATTGAATATCTTTAGCTCGTCACTCCCACTCTATACAAGTGGGAGAGATAAGCTCTCCATTGAATATCTTGCACTCATCTCTCCCACTCTGACGAGCAGGAGAGATGACCCTCCTCCCCCTTCAGAGGTCGCGTGACCTGTATATCATGTGTAGTACACGTGCGTATTATAGCTGCTCGTATGGCGGTTCTCCCGAGTTCGAGTGCCGCTATATAATGTGAAGATCATGGCACGTGTGACCAGTTATGCCTCTTGCTCCACCACCTGCACCTTCTGCCTTCTACACCTGCTGCTCTGCCCTATACACCTGCTGTACTTTCTACAC
>VCRD01000410.1:149168-255957 GCA_006783055.1 Trinorchestia longiramus | reverse complement strand
GCACTCTACACAATTCACTGTAAATTACACCTTAGATACTAACTACTTCCTTTGTTTCATTCTAAAGATAACTTGAATTATTGATTCTTGTTTTATAAACTGGTTTTATTGTTCATAATGTTGCATTCGCTAGACATCCAGTAGATTTACAGTACTCCTTAAACAGCTATGCAGACTGAGTTGTGTAGCCTAATGTTCCTCAATTATTTTTAAGAGCGTGTGTTCCTTTTAAATTATTAGGGCTTTTTTTGGAATAATATTTTGCCGTACCGCTTGCTTGTAACGACCCAGCACAAATTTTCACCCATTTTCGATTCAAAAATCTTGTAAAATATTTTTTTCTGTTACATTTCTTGATTGGAAATCGACTCTACATAATTATGTTTTACGACACTTTCATTTCATTATCTCTTTTTAGCAAGAACACGTATAGGTGCTGTTATACATTTCGTGAATTAATGGATAACTAATCATGTATGACAGCACTGACGAGATTCATAAAAGGGTTCAAAACTGCTCAACTGCACACTATTGTCTCCACAAAATTACACTCGTAATCCAAAGTTATGGTGAAGTCAAACCTTCTATAGAAATCGAAATGGAGAAAACTTAAAAGCAACTCCTTCTCTGAGCCCTACAAATCTCTTATATAGTATAAAGGCAACCTTCTTCCCACACTTGATAAAGCGGTAAATAATCAGTAGACATCGTCTTTTTTACCTCGTGTTTGCAGTCTGATATCCTTGAACAAAATGAACACATAAATGACGCCTAAAAGTTGATAAACAGACATGAATATAGGTAAAAATATCTTTTTAACGCCGGTGACCATTATGCATTTATGCAGCCATGTTAAGTTATGTATTTTGTAATCGTAATACTTTTATTACTCGCTTTCCATCTCTGTTAGAGTTCTGACTCCAAGGAAAGCTACAAGAAGGAGGGTAACGGGCACATTCTTTGCAAGTTGCAGGAGCATCGATTGAATTCTAGTTAATGATTTTGTAAAACTGACTCGCCTTTCTCCCTTTCTTTCTCTGCTCTCTGTCAGTAGGAACAAAAATATTATTCATTCACATGATTCAAGAAGTCACGCAAGTAACTCATGCACCAGATGTAGTGAATGAAGACATTTCTTTAAGATCTAACCTTGTGTAGATACTGCTCAACAGCAGCTAGATAAGGAGCACCTTAGTTCTCATCACTTGGGAGTTTGTTATTACATTATGGTTAAAGCGTTAACCCTGTTCACTTTAATAACTCAGCGTTAATGCTAAAACTGCTTAACCGACGCTATGGATCGTAGAACAGGCTGTCTCGAGTGTACAAGTAAGTTAGCGTCCATGTATTTCCAAACTTTGTTACTCGATAGACAAAAGTTGATGGGGTGGATTGAAGAATGTTAACATCAAATTTTAACACTCAAATACTTCTAACATAAAATGATTGAAGAATTTTAATAATGGTTATTTGCAACAAGATTCTAATTATTTAATTACCAATATGTTTTTGCAAGACCATGCAATATCCAAATGTTTACTTATTCAATACTGATATGCGTGAATATTGATTATGATACTTGTTCTTCCCATATTGATTTGACTCAAAAATTCATTTGCAAAAAATCGTGCTCCGCATTTCTTAGTACAAGTTCTAAAGTGCATTCCAAAGGTCTGTAGAATGTGGTGTGGTGCAAATCCAGTGCATCATGCTACTCATTGTACTTATACTACCATGGTACTCATGGTACTTATGCTACCATAGTACTCATGGTACTCATAGTACTCATGATACTCGTAGTACCATGAGTAATCTTTGCGACGTACCACCAAAGCTCTGCACTAGAGCTCTGCTTCTTCGTGTCGACGCTGTGTGTGTGTTTTTAAACATGAAAATGAATTTTCATGAAGCTTAAATCATTTTTAACCTTTTGGAAGTGTGACTGCACTACAAAATATTCTAAGACAGAGGAACTAGAGGGTATGCGTTCTATTATTAAAATACAGTACTCGTTTTTACTATGAGTTTGATCTCTTCAAAGACAGAGAGAGGGATTACTCGTTTTGAAAAATGCTCGTTGCACGGAATAGTTTTCTCCGTCTTAGTTAATTGAAATGGAAGCTCCCGAAAATGCACCTTAGTTTTTAATGATTTTTAAATACAAGAATATGGCTTTCCTTAGAGAGAACACAACAATAACGCTATTGAAGCAACACAGAAGATAAAACAATGAAATGAACTGGTTTAATATGTTACTTGCCTTAGAATTGAACGGATCTGCTTCATGATCATGATGCATCCACGAGCGGAGCAATTAATGCTCGTCAGCACCTCCATACTTGTGGTGCGTGCATCAAACCTGCTCGTAGTAATAATTCCTTGTGGTTGTGTCATTTGAATTAATCTTTCCTCAAAGTAATTATTTACTCTCTCTATTACACGGTTGATTAATGAACAATGTGTGCAGCCAGTACTCCTCAGACTTCATTAATGGATGAATCACATGAGTGAATTAGAAAAACTGATGCACCACACCCAGGCGTTGTGCCTTCACGGCTTTGAGTTGTAGCTGTGCTGTCAAGTCAGCTCTAAATTCTATCCTTCAGTGCTGACTATTTTGCTGTCAGCTGTGACAGATGTTGTCAGCTCGTTCGGTGTCAGCAGCGCATGCTGACGGTGAATTATGATGCATTAATGCACCTGCTGATGGTGAATTATGATGCATTAATGCACATGCTGACGGTGAATTATGATGCATTAATGCACATGCTGATGGTGAATTATGATGCATTAATGCACATGCTGACGGTGGATTATGATGCATTAATGCACATGCTGACGGTGGATTATGATGCATTAATGCACATGCTGATGGTGAATTATGATGCATTAATGCACCTGCTGACGGTGAATTATGATGCATTAATGCACATGCTGACGGTGAATTATGATGCATTAATGCACATGCTGACGGTGGATTATGATGCATTAATGCACATGCTGATGGTGAATTATGATGCATTAATGCACATGCTGATGGGGAATTATGATGCATTAATGCACATGCTGACGGTGGATTATGATGCATTAATGCACTGAAGGTTGTCTAGTTACTGTATGAACACACAGAGTATGTACATTATATCTGTCCGAAATATAATTAAAAAGTTGAACGTTTTTACGTCTGGCAATATTCAGAATGATGCTAACACGATACCGTGTATGCTGTGTTTAAAGTATCAATGCTAAGAGACTTCAGGAGCGGGGGAACTAAAAAGCCTTTCTTATTGTATGCAATTATTTTTGCTCTTGAACCGACTGTCTTTTGATTTCAGGGACAATTATCGAAGCGAATTATTCCATATTATCGTGTATTTCTGTGTATTGTCACGTAGAATGTAGTGCTTACCATTTAGTATTTTTCTGTATTGTCACGTAGAATGTAGTGCTTACCATTTAGTATTTTTCTGTATTGTCACGTATTATTGCGTACATTTTTGCATTTTGGGGTATTATTTTTTCATATTGTTGTTTATGTTTGTACATTATCACATACAGTACATGTGTGTAACGATAATACTTTTTTAATTCAGAATTTTGCGTAAATTTGCATCACAAACAAAGTTCAACTCTAGCGACACGAAGTACAGCTTTCTTATTCGGACTAAATTAATTAATGGACTCTGTTTCAGAACTAGTCCACTTGATGCCATATATTACTGACTAACGCAACCAGTTCACATTTTTTTCATCATAATTTTTTAGTCTAATCCTAGCACGTAAGTTAGCTAGGACTGTTATGCAATGCAGTAGTTAGGCTAAAGTAAGACAACACAAGCAACGTATACGTATCTTCAATCATACGCTTGGTTCTTGAAAGTACAAGGATGTTCTGCCAGTGGACTGTATCGTATGATATATTTTCGTCGATTCTCTTTAATTCCCCTCCAATTACGTAAGTCATGTAAACATCCACGGAAGCGTTTGCTACTAATTGTCAGGCCACGTCGGCTTAAACTGCTGCTAGTGCCTAATTAACTCCAGATGCAAGTTTGTACCCCACATGGTCACATTATTCGTGACGTTTTTCGTAGAGGAATTTCGATCGTTAAAGTTGTGCACATGCGCTGTTTTGAGCGTCGTGAGTGCGCAGCGAAATGTACAAGAGACGCTTCGCAGACACGGTCCTGCTGTTGTTCTGCACTATGAGGCATTTGAACGGCGCATGTCTCAAATTAAATTTTCATTACAGAAGTCGCCAATGTTTTGCGGCAGTTTGTAGCAATATCCTACTGCAGTTAGTAACCATGTTCTCTCGCAGTTAGTGACCCATGTTCTACTGCAGTTAGTGACCATGTCCAGCTGGAGTTAGCGGCCATGTCTTGCTGCAGCTAGTGACCATGTCTTGTTGCATTTATTGACCATGTCTTGCTGCAGTTAGTGACTATGTCTTGCTGCATCTAGTGACCATGTCTTGTTGCATTTATTGACCATGTCTTGCTGCAGCTAGTGACCATGTCTTGCTGCATTTATTGACCATGTCTTGCTGCAGTTAGTGCCCAATCTATGTACACCCGCGGTTACTTACTCCATTAGATAAATAGAAATCCATTAAGCAGGGAATTTGGTCATCCTGGATTTGTAAATAATTGCAGAACGTCATCTGGTCATTGCATAGGAACGGAGTTCCGTGTCAAGTTGAGGAACAACAGGTTTAGATAATTAAACTGCCTCCAGATTTATACACAAAGGAAGCTGTACATGATGGATCCATTGCCTCTTGAGGTTCTCGTCATACTCTAACGTGCATCACACTGGAAGACTGTAGACCTCGATTTATCAGACCCCATAACACGTTTCCTGTCCTGAAGGACAGAAAAGAGAAAGAAATTTTATTTTATTTCAGTTTGCAAGATATATGCAATGGTTTTTGAAATTCTTAATGCTAACATCCAAGACTAGTAATCATGCTTCCAAAGATATCATGCTTACAAAGATGTCCGTTCATCTTGTGACTTGAGGTAGAGGCTCGTAGGAACACTTGGCGATGGTTTGGTAGTTTGATTAAGTAGTCAGTCTTAGTCAAGTCAGTCAGCCTTCCCGGTCCCACAGTTACACACAGAGAAAATTTGAGGGCCATTTGGGGAAGCGAACTCCCGAAACCAGGCATCTGGCAACTCAGACAGTGATCACTATCCACTAGATTACAATGGCAGCAGTCCAGTTTTCATGTTTATTGATCAACCGAAGCCGTTTTTATTTATTTATTAAAAACAAAAGTTACTTCTTGACTGAGATACAACTGCGTGCGTACAATGTTTTCAGCTGACAACGCATTGTCTTTGCAGGAATATTGTTGGGACTTTCAAAAAACCTACTGATAACTCAATTTTTCTTGACCAAACGCTTCAGTCACCTGTGCTTCTCATGAAGAACTTTTAACCAACCTCGTTTACTACAAAATAAACAGACTAAGTCCCCTTGTTTCCAGCACGCAATCGTTCACTGCATCGTCCTCATGCTTTTATCTGTTACTGTAGATATCACTCGTTGATTTGCCACTTTCATGGAATCCGATAGTGAGTTCATCATCATTTGGTGTGATGTTTGTTCCACATGCATCCATTTTGTGCAGTCCATGAATATCAAAACAGTTGTAACATATGGACCAAGTAATTGCCATGTTAGAGACCATACAAAATGTCACCTTATATAGGTATTTCTTCTAAATAAATGTATTTGCAAGAAATGCAAAGAAAATACATACAATGTACGTACATGAAAATTGAAGTGCAATTTTTTTAACAGGAAGGGCATTTTATGTAGGGCAATCAAATACGTTTTGCCTGTTGTATTAATACTGGCAGCATCAATACAACCCATGACTCAGTGAGCAGATGAGCTCCTGATCCAGCGCTGCTTTGGTGAAAATTACAAAAAAATGTTGAGGAAAAGATTCGTGAATGAATTCAGGAGAGTAGAATAGATTGATCTTCATTAGTGAAATCCTCGGGCAAGTAACTAGAATATATAAATTCTATTTTGTAGTGCTTGTTCAAAAATTTTCTGTTTTTCATTTTCCCTTTCTAATTCTTTGTTTCTCTTAGCACCTACTTTATGTCTTATGTTATTTTGCCACTGGGAAGACTTCATTTTTATTTATGTGTCTTATACTAAGTCAATAATATTCTTCTTTATTTCCTGACTTACGTTGAATAGAATAAGGTTACAGGAACGAGCCCTTTGGTTCATTCTTGAGCTGTTACCAAAATTCCAAGAGTTGCTTCAGATATAAGAAGTGGTAGCCACAGATGGGGCGAAGTTTGCACGTCTGGAAACGTTGTAGTCTGTTCAGTGAAGCAATTTTGCTGTTTGTGGGCAGAAGAACCTGTCATCTTTTTTGTCCTCGAGCCCGGCAGTTGTGGTCGCTGCAGTTTTTTCTGTCACAATGAAGAGTAATGTTTTCTCCTTCAATTCATTCTTATCGAGTGAGATCTGAAGGGCGAGACCAGTGTGAGACCAGTGTGAGGCCAGTGTGAGACCAGTGTGAGACCAGTGTGAGACCAGTGTGAGACCAGTGTGAGACCAGACTTTGGTGGGTGGACTTGTTAACTGTTACAGCTGATGGCACACGGGCGAGAGTGACCTAAATATTCAGTCTTATTATTGACTGTTTGAACGGCAGGCATACACTGTACTATACCCTGTGCTACACACTGTACAGCACATTGTACTATACCCTGTACTGCACTCTGCACTGCACACTGTACAGCACATTGTACTATACCTTGTACTGCACACTGCACTACACACTGTACAACACACTGTACTACACCCTGTACTGCACACTGCACTACACACTGTACAACACACTGTACTATACCCTGTACTGCACTCTGCACTGCACACTGTACAGCACACTGTACTATACCCTATCCTGTACACTGTACACCGTATATTGTACAGTGCATCAGCTTGAAGTTACCTACGACTCAAGTCACTGGTTCAAGTTTGTTTTAGTCGTAGCTGAGAAGGCATCAGTTTTGTTCATTAACAAAAGATTCAATTTGGACGAAACATTCAGCAAGTCAATGTTTCGAAGGTTGATTGATAAAAACGTGCGTAAAATATCACTTCTATTAGAGATACGAAATGTGCATAATAGGTGAATTTAGCGTGGAGTTGATGAAGCGAGAGGTATTTTTTAGAAGGAATGTATATTTTTTATGATTAAAATATATCACGGGGAGCGAATACCATGAATACTTTGAGTAGATTCCCATTCAACAAGTAGTGCGGGATAAATTTTTTGGTGGATATATCTTGAAATTTGGCTCGAAAATACACTGAAAATAATTCTGTATCAAGGCAGTATATACAGACGTATCTCAAAAAAAAAAGTTTTAGAGATAAAGACCTGAAGAAATAATAAAAAAATGCAAATGTGAGGGCAGGCGTGCTCGCGATATCTGCAGAAATTTCTTCATGTCCGTCCCTTATTGATGCAAATGGAGGCAATTTGAAAAGACCTCAGTAAATGTTATCCGACACTGATCCCTGTTCCAGGCTTCATCGAATCAGTTTGTTTCTATTCGAGCTTGGCTCGAGGCTCAACTTTTTAAAAAGCCGAGCGCTGCGAGCAAGAGAGTCAGTGCAAGCTTTAGGCATCGCTGGAATGCAAATTGGACTGAGCGCAGCCGTAGAGTTTTGTAACTCCGGCGCGTACCGAGTGATATTTTGAGGTCCCGGTGATCAAAATCTATGCAGTTGTTCTCAAATTTGAGTACCTTAGCTTGAAAGAGGTTCGAGTAATTGTCAGCAGCCAATTACGACGAAAAAAATTAATTGATTGTCAGCCCATTACGATGAAATTAAAAACATACACCATGTCAAACGACAGGAATAACCGCGCGGTGTAAAACAAATATTACCGTATTAGTAGTACATACCTTAGTCATTTCAGCTTAAAGTACAGCAAATATAATGTTTTATGGGTTTATATGATGAAACAAAACGATGGATCAGCTTTTTTATTATCATCAACATCACTGCAGCTATCAAATAATATTACATATGCTATGTATTATTAATAGAGATTATTTTTTACTTGTCAAATTGACTCACTGGCCTTAGTCAGACAGGCAGCTGCATGGCATGACTGGTTTGGGTGGTGGAGGAGTGAGGAGTACACCTTCAAGAGGGGGAAATGCAGTGTGGGTAACCTTGGAGGGTGTAGAATTTCCAGAGGATAAAACAGAGTATCGACGTATCATATTGGAAGAAGAGGGTGTAAGGATAAGCTATAATTTTGGGGTGAGCGAAATGTACAGAGAACACTTTAAGACAAAGGGAGGAATGGGGGGAATAACTTTGATGTAGGATTAAGTACAGAGATATTCTTTAGCATCCTGTAGATGGTGCAGTAATGATATAGGAGCTTCTCTCCTCTAGGGAAGGGAATTTGAAGAGATTGAAAAATAGCTAGCAGTCGAACATCCCAAATCTCAAGTTGATCTTTGCACTGACGAAGCTATTTATTGGCCACAAGATTGTGATTGAAGTTATTAAAGATTAAAGGCAATAGGGCTAACACTTCATTGTAAGGCAGTCGATGACGACTTTTAGGGACGTCAGAATCTCGTGTGGACTGGACACGAGATAAAAAAAGAGAAAAAGAAAGAAAGAAAAAAGAGAACAAAGAGAGAGAAAGAGAGAGAGAGAGAGATTGATGGAGCAACTAGAACGCACTCACATGATAATTGATGACGTAATTTCTGGGTGATGAATCGAAATACAATAATCAGGCTGGCCAATGAATTGAAATCCGTTAAAAAATCGTTAATGCTCTATAAATTAATTCACGCTCAATAGTAAAACAGGTTAGGGTGTCACAGTCTCTCATCAAGGGGAGAGGAATGCATGAAACTGAACGACTACAAACTATTCATGAGTAATCCAGGGGAGAGAATGCATGTTACGTTTGAATACTGCTTGTGCCCTGAAGGAAAACCCATAGTTTAGCTTATTTTTACTTTAAGTTATTGACCTGTCACCTTCATACAGCAAATGCTGTGAAATATAAGCGAATGCTCTTACAACTACTTGCCTACACTAGCAGAGCTGTAGGAGCTCACCTGCAGAGCTGTAGGAGCTCACCTGCAGAGCTGTAGGAGCTCACCTGCAGAGCTGTAGGAGCTCACCTGCAGAGCTGTAGGAACTCACCTGCAGAGCTGTAAGAGGCATTGACAAAGTACAACTAAACACATATTCCAACAAACACTATCACTCAACGCTCATACTTCTGAACACCGTACAACAACCGTCGCAAGAATCTACATAAACCAACAGACTTGTCATGTGGTGAGCGTGTGGTGTACACATGTACACACACACTCATCATGTGGTGAGCATGTGGTGTGCACATGTACACACACACTTGTTTTGTAGTAAATCTGTGGTGTATACATGTACACACAGACCCGTCATGTGGTGAACCTGTGGTGTACTCATGTACATGAGTACTTTCTTTGGTCGGAAACAGTTGGCGCATAGTCGGCAAAACACCGCAGCACTAACGTTTTCAAAAACATCCGGGAAATTAATTCTTTATATTCGTTTATTGTACTTTTTAAGGTATAATGAATAACATTGAAGAGATAATGCATGAGTTGAATTGTTAGAATATTTTTCCGGTGTACCAGATTTTTCCGAGCAACTCCTACCGAGCGCAGGGACTAAATCAATTATTTTTATGAGAGCTGTGTGAGGGACTTGCTAGATATACGAGTAACATATAGATGCATGTTCAGGTAGGTTTTGCCTCAGGTAATTGAAGATAAATGAGAAAGCTTGTGCGCGAAGTTGATGAACGTTAAAAAAATGCACGTCCACTTAATAATTCCATATACAATAAAATATTCCCGTCAAATGTGCAATACAAACTCATTTGCAATCCATAAGTAAAATCTAGACACTGGTCGCTGTTCTTTAAAATGTTAAGACGAGTTTTTTACTCTTTTTTTTGCTTTGTATTTCTGGGGAGAACTTTGAGAAGCTCTCCCCAAGCCTACGTGTGACCTGCACCACGTCTGCCTGTAACCTGCACCACATCTGCCTGTAACCTGCACCAGATCTGCCTGTAGCCTGCACCACATCTGCCTGTAGTCTCTACCACATCTGCCTGTAGCCTGCATCACATCTGCCAGTAGCCTGCACCACATCTGCCTGTAGCCTGCATCAATATCAAAATGCGAGTTTACTCGTAAAATATCAAAATCTGATATCATAGAACAAGTGCAGTAACGAACACAGGACAGGAGCATCTGAGAGCTCAAGTGCATTAACGAGCACAGGACAGGAGCGTGCAGCAAATACTGCATAATTCAGGACTGCGTTATCGACGAGGCCGCTCAATGCCGCCATGACGGCAGTTGTCGATTTGCGCCATCGAATAACGGAACATTTGTGGACCTGGTGAGCTGAGGGAGTCAACGAGGGGACAGATGTAGTAACAGGTGATGGAGGAAAGGTGAGGGTACTGATGAGGGACAGATGAAGTGACAGGTGATGGAGGAAGGGTGAGGGTACTGATGAGGGACAGATAAAGTGACAGGTGATGGGGCAAATGAGGGACAGGTAAAAAGACAGGTGATGGGGTACAGAGTACATCACTGCTTGATTTCTCTACGAATGAATTTAGCACTCAATTACGTGTACTTAATGATATCTCTTCACCATTGCTGCTCGTCGTCTGGTGAAAGTTTCCAGTCTAAACAAAACTATGTACATCCAGTTGTGTGTGGTATCTGGTGACTTCAGCAGACTGTTCAGTAAACTGTTCAGTAAACTGTTTAGCAGACTGTTCGGTAGACTGTTCAGTAAACTGTTCAGTAAACTGTTCAGTAAACTGTTCAGTAAGCTGTTCAGTAAACTGTTCAGTAAGCTGTTCAGTAAACTGTTCAGTAAACTGTTCAGTAAACTGTTTAGCAAACTGTTCGGTAGACTGTTCATTAAACTGTTCAGTAAACTGTTCAGTAAACTGTTCAGTAAGCTGTTCAGTAAACTGTTCAGTAAACTGTTCAGTAAACTGTTCAGTAAACTGTTTAGTAAACTGTTCAGTAAACTGTTCAGTAAACTGTTTAGCAGACTGTTCAGTAAACTGTTCAGTAAACTGTTTAGCAGACTGTTCAGTAGACTGTTCAGTAAACTGTTTAGCAGACTGTTCAGTAGACTGTTCAGTTAACTGTTTAGCGGACTGTTCAGTAAACTGTTTAGCGAACAGTTCAGTACTGTTCAGAAGATTGGTGTCAGTCTGAGCAACGTCTGTCATGCCAGTCTGTCACCAGCGATTTCTCTGCATCACGTTCCACAGCATTTGGACTTGTCCAATCCTTGCTGTCAGACCTGTCATACTCAGCCATCCTTACTGCTGCCAGACCTGTCACACTCAGCCATCCTTACTGCTGCCAGTCCTGTCATACTCAGCCATCCGTACTGCTGGAATGGCTTAGAATAGGACAAGGAGTGGTGTAGAATAGAAATTAGGGAGTGACTTAGAATGGAAAACAGGGCATGGTGTGAATTAGAACGCAGTAAAAGACGTACCTACTGTATTTCTAATAAATTCTTTTTCCTTTATACCCTCTAAATAGTTTTGTCTTTGGTGTTCACAGCATATAATTTCAACCCCAGCTCTTTCGTACATATGAGCCACTTTAAACTTAGGTTCATTCTTAAACTCGCCTAATTTCACTGCAGTTCTTTTATTGTTTTCAATTCAATTGTTCCTGAGGCGTTTTCTCGCGTGAATCATTTAGCAGCGAACTCGAGGGCTCGGCTGGAGGGCACAAAAGTTGCTTCCTTATCATTTTCTTGCGTCCATGAGCAGCGTTGCTTGAGGTCACAGTATTACCGGCGCGAAATTAAATAGAGGAGCTGCTACCATCCAAAAGAAGGACTTCTGCCGCTCTAGACCACAAAATAATGGTTGTTCTTTTTTTAGGCCTTTGTAATCACATAGAACGTTTCCATCACCGAAGAAAGAGCGTCCATCCCAAAATTCAATATCGAACAAAGGGCGGAAATTGCAACATCTCAACCCGTAAATACCTCGTCATCACCGAGCGGCTTCCTTCTCCTAGAATTCCAGTGGGGCATTTTAGAGACTGGCGGTCTAAAAACTCCTCGGTTATTTATTTCCTTTGAATTTTGGATTCTAAAGCTGGTGTGACAGACTTGCTACGAGTTACAGAGCACTCTGGGACTTGCAGTGGCGTGGGACAAAGATTGTAGTGGGTATAGGGTATAGAAATGAGGCTCTTATTCAGAGTTCATTGTTCTACTCGAGCAGATAAGGCATGATAAGACTGAGATTAGGAGTAAAGTAATGCCATGAGACACGATAACACTGAGATTAAAATAAAGTTATTAGATGAAATTGAGGTTATAATTAAAGTGTTACTATGAGATACGATAAGCCTGAGATTAAAATTCCCTTATTAAATGCAATTGAGATTAAGATGGAAGCATGTATTATGTTATGATATGAACACAATGAGGTTAACCCCAAATTATAAGATAAAATAAGCTAAAAAGTTGATTTGTTCAAAGCGCATTCTGTACCAGGAAACACACTCACCATTTCTCCCTCAGTAAAATTCTTCACTCGCATAAGAAATACTTTTGTTTATCAACGATTTCTGTGAAGTCAACCAGGGGCGCTTGAGCAAGCAATAGATATAAGATATGAGCTCTAACGAAGCTCACGATCTCCCTGCGAACATGTAAGGAGTCTTTTGTAGTCTTTTAAAAAGACTACAAAGAACGTCTTTATTTTGTCTCATTTCACATAATAACTGAACTTGTATGATAAGTCGACGTGTAGTTGTGCAGTTGACCGGATAACCTCCAAAGACATTCTCCTCCTTAACTCAATGTACTCAAGCAAAATCCTGGAATTCCAGTGAACTTCATTGGTCCCAGTCAAATATGCAGATGTTGCCGCGATACATCACCGGCGGTATTCCCCCTAAAGTCTATATTTTTAGCGGTTTTACCTGACCACCGCCCGCTAAATTTACGTCGTGTTTCTGCGGCGGTTCTTGAAGTGTTGTGAACTCAACTAAGGCTTAAAAGATTAAAGCTCGTTGAGTTATGTGCATAATGAATTATACAAGCTTACAATTTTATTATAGCGAGTTTTGTATTAGAAGCATTTTATGAAATTATTTCATGAGTTGTTCATTGCACAGCATAGAATTTGACATTCATGGCAGCTAAGAACATTTTTATGAATCTTGAGTCCAGGAAAATTTTGCTCATAAATAATTTCAGTGTCGCGAAAAGTTAAAGACTGATGAACGAACTTGATGCCTTGATTTACGTGTCTTGATGAACGAACTTGATGCCTTGATTTAGGTGTCTTGATGAACGAACTTGATGCCTTGATTTACGTGTCTTGATGAACGAACTTGATGCCTTGATTTAGGTGTCTTGATGAACGAACTTGATGCCTTGATTTAGGTGTCTTGATGAACGAACTTGATGCCTTGATTTACGTGTCTTGATGAACGAACTTGATGCCTTGATTTAGGTGTCTTGATGAACGAACTTGATGCCTTGATTTACGTGTCTTGATGAACGAACTTGATGCCTTGATTTAGGTGTCTTGATGAACGAACTTGATGCTTTGATTTACGTGTCTTGATGAACGTACTTGATGCTTTGATTTACGTGTCTTGATGAACGAACTTGATGCCTTGATTTACGTGTCTTGATGAACGTACTTGATGCTTTGATTTACGTGTCTTGATGAACGAACTTGAAGTCGTGATATACGTGATTTTATGTCTTGAAAGACATTGGATAGAGGGTGGAAACTTACTAGTTTTGCTGATTATTTTTTGTGTAATAATATGATCATATTAATGATGATATCAATCATAATATCAATGATGATATTAATCATTATTTCAATGATGATATTAATGATAATATCAATGATAATATCGATCATAATATTATTTATCATATTAATGCTAATATTCATGATAATATCATCGAACGTCGCTCACATCGGTCAGGGAAAACTGACTAATATTTAGTGGTAGGTGAGCAATGCAGCGAAGTGACACACGCACTTGTACACAAACGTCGTATGAAAATTCAATAATTTCAAATGTTTAATTTAAAAATTCTAACGTTGCAAATTAATCATACACCAAAATTGGATTATAGTATTATTATTATAAAATGTATTCATCAATTAACCACTTAACATAATTCATATATTGTGTTCTGAAAGCTTCGTAGCTTAAATCTTTTCCCTGGAGCTCCGCGGCATTCAGAAGCAAACGAAAAAAAGTTTTTTGTCACAGAGGTGGAGCTAAACTAGTGTTCGTGTTGTGAGCGCCAGAAGTACTTGCACAACTCAGTGAGAAAACAAGGCAGGTGGTCGTTAAGCTACGAAATGAACTGTGCCTCCAATACACGTAGGAGCGCGTAAGCAGGTCGACGAGGACTGACAGTAACGGAATAATGACTCAAGGTTTTCCCTTACTTCGCAGAGGTGCAGCAACTGGTCAGTGCTGATGCAGAGGCGGCCAAACAAAAACGAACAACTGGAACAGTTGAAATGATTGTCCTAAATACTGCAGAAATGAGTACAGCTTCTCGAATATCTCGCTGTGAACAGCAGAAAAAAATACCGTCTAAATTTTGCTATCATGAGCTTCACTACAACAAGAAACAAGAAAAGCAATTGGCTATAATTGAGAGTTAACTTCCATCGAAATTGTAGATTGACAATTGTTAGCTTGACCGATTATTTACAAACACCAATATTTAGTTGCATAATTGGTGGTTGCTTTGACCAGATTGAGGATAAGTTGTGTTAACAAACATGTTCACCAAAGCAATGATTTTGTTTAATAGAAAGTAATCTCACTATTGCCATGGACTTTTTAACAAGAAATAATCTGATCGAGGCATTGAATTTTACCGACAGAACGTAATCATTCCCAGACAAATAATTATTTAATGAATAAATGAACAATCAGGACGTGCAAAAACTCGTTACTCTACTGAACTGATCAAACTTTAAAATTTAAACATTTGTTCTTCACACGGAGTTACCGATGACGTCTCTGCAGTTCCGTATTATCCACAAAACAATACAGCGTAATACGTTGTTCTTAGGAGCGCATGAAGCTTAGTACAAATAAAGATGAACTAAAAAAGGATGATTTAGCTAAAAAAAGATGAGCAAAGAAAGATACTTGGAGTCTGAACATTTTAACTAGCATTTTATTTCTATTACTTTATAAGGATTTAATGAGCAGGACTTCATGTTGACTTTTGGTAGTGATTGTATTTCACATGAGTTTGCTGAGCCTGAATTTTGGGTTAAGCTTTTGAAGACTACGCAGTATACACAGCAGCAAAATGCTCCCACTTAACACACATCTATAAAAAAGTTTAGCTTACAGAAGTAGTAATTAATGGAAAAGGTATATGTAGCCTTCTTATTCTAATGACTATCACGTGTTGTCTTCATTGTAACAAAAATGTGAATTTGTTTTCCAGAGATAATTTTACAGAAGCAAAATATCATGAGTTACAACAGTCTACGGCTATATCGCCGAGATTCAACAAACTTCGCGGTAGAAAACATTAAAAATATACATAGCTTCTCATTACCATTCATAATGTACCCAACGCATTGAGTCGTGATCACATGTTAGTTTGAAAACAATCAAGAGCGTTAGTAGAGTTGTGAGAGCAATTAAGGTCAAAGCCCTAAAAGGTCTCCCAAGAATGACTGCGGTCGTTCCGCCGCCCTTATCGAGGCAGTAAAGCTCCAATAGTTCAGCCCAGATAAAACTTCGAAGGCAGCATGTAATTGCCCTGCTGGTCTCCCTAGATCGAGTTTTTGCTCGACAGTTTAACTGAAATCAAGACAAAGCTAAGAAGCAATGCTTCTCTAAATTCTTGAACTGCCCAACAGAATGTCTTCTTTTCCAGCCATCGAAACAAGTAAGTCTCCAGGGCAGCACAATAGCAGCACCTGGAGCTGTGGTGTGCAAGCAGCGGGCGCCGGAAGTTCCGTCTCACACACCGGCCGTGTACAGGTTAAATTTTGGCGTTAAACTCACGAGAAAATACGGATACTGAGATCTAAGACTGGCATTTATACTATTACTAAACTTTTATTTCTGAAATTTTGCTGAACACTCAGTTGATTGCGCGCTAGAAATACTTTCGAGGAATAATTTTCGAATTCGTCATTTTCTTCAAATGCAAATTTTCTACAGGAATATAATTTACTTTGCTTCATAACTCTATTTGTGCATTTATGTACTGGAATACATTGAATGTACAACTCGTGCTCTTCCCCTGTACAAAAATATTCTGACAGAAATATCAGCCGTACAACTTACATTGCTGATTTTCTACTAATCTTTAGCATTATCTAATAGGTAAGCGTTTGAAAACTACATAACGGGAACGATAATTTTTTAATCGTATTTTTATTTTTCTAAAAGGTGAACTGTTTTGTGTTGGATCAAATTTTATATTTTAATAAATATAAAGCTTCATATTCCACTTGAGACTAAACCAAAAACTTTCATGTCATCATTTTTATACCTACCGTACATAAAGATCCGATGATTGGTTGAAAGTTATTTCAACTTATATTTTACCGATGCCATCACCATCATGAAATATTTGTCTTTTAAGGATAGTTTTTTTCAATTAACTCATGAATTAGATTTTCCCAATAGATATTACGGTTGAAGCGGTCAAATGATAGAAATAAATTTTAATCTGTGCTTTTGCCGCAGAATGAGAATTTCTGAAAAGCATTATGGCTTTTCCTGCTGTGCATCAACTCCCGTAAATTGGACTTGAATTTCGGCTCAATGTGACGAGCTGCCACACAAATAAAAGCCATTTTTCCGCTTTTTATTTCCTTTTCTTCCGTCCGGTAGCTCAGATAATTGATTCTCCCTCCTCCCACACCCCCACTTTCCCAGTCATAGATACCCTATTTTCACCCCAGTATTACAGGTACTCTCTTCTCCTCCGTATCACAGATACGTGATTCTCCAGTCCAGTATCACAGGTACTCGTTTTTCAGCCGTAAAGGAGATATTTAATTTTGGAGCCGCTTGTCATACATTTGACTAATCTAATATGACTTCCTTTTAAATATTTTTTAGCAGCTTGTTAAAACTTCAACTAACTGCGGTGGAGAACTAACTGCAGAGGAAAGTGAATTGCATTAATAATTTAATTGAGTTTTGAATTTTTCAAACCTAGAATAAAAAATCAGGAGTGTCTAACAGATGAAAAATTTCTAAAACTGTTCTTTCAGACGGATTCAATTTAATGTCGGAGAACTGATCGAAATATATTATTAAAGAGTCAAACAAATGTAAATGCCACCAAAATGAATCAGATTCGGTGAACTTTTTTCACCATGTAACTTAAAATAAAGGAGATAAAGAGGAGAAACTTTATGTACTTATTAAATACGAGCTGGCGTTCCCATCAAGAGTTTGTCCTCAATATCAGCTTTAAAAATAGAAAAAAATACGCGTATTAAAACAGTGACTTGAATACAGAGTTGGTCAAAAGAAACAGACACTTTTCATTAGGATATTAAGTTAAAAATATCAATGATAGAAAAGATACAATTTAAAATAAAAGGTTTTGGAAGTTTTCTTGTTCCACGTACACTTGCATAGGTCATTTTCATAGAAAACGAAGGGTTGTCTTAACAAAACATATCTGTTATTTGTGACCCACCCTTTTTAGTGAGAGCAATCAACATTTTGAAAATAAACGTAAACACACGCAAATAGGTTGGGTAATTTTTATGAGAGGAAATACATACAGGATACTTTCTATTTTCAGAGGGAATAGACACTGCCTACCCTCAATTTTAAGAGGGAATGCACCATTGATTTTCATTAAATAGGATTCAACTTACATATTTAAATGACCTCAGAATATTAATAAATATTTCGGGTTACTTTTAAGTTGTGGAATTAGGAGAGGAAAGAAAAATGTAAACTTCGCAAATAACGAAAATGAAATTCAGCAATTCCTTTACAAATTATCAATCATTAACACTTTATAATAAAACGCCAGGTGACTCCTTAAATAAATAAATTTATATATTTTTGTGAGTAATTTTTTCCTATGTTATTACTATGGGAATCTACGTAGCTTAAATACTAGTACCTAGTTAAATCTGTAGACTTTCAGGAATATAGATTCTTAACCGCTGGACTTAAATCCGTAGACTTTCTGATTCTGAGAATCTGTTGCTTTGAGTTTTTCTTTCAAATACATGATATTAAAACCAATTATTGTTAACGGTTATATACACTACTTCATAATAAAATTCTGTACATCTAATCTTTACATACGAGCACACATAGATATACTTCCATAAACATGCAATATAAAAACAGGACATATAGTCATCAGCTCGGAGATTTTAACCTCACCATAAAGTCAGATTTATTATCAGTGATCACTTGATCACTGATAATCTGCCATGTACCAAGGATCACATCGAAATATTGCGTTTTGCTTGTGTGGACTTCTTAATTTAATGTGCACAGTTGAGGCAACAAAGAGCCGCCTGGACTCACGAGTAGTGAGCACAAAGGGCATTTGTTGGAGTTTTTTGCTTCGTCACGACGTGGGTCTCCGCAATAGGATTTAATGTTTTATGTGGAAAGCAAGTTTGGACAGTGTTATCGTCTACAGCTACAGAGCGATCAGGATCTGGATGTGGATTTTAAATCCCCAAGTACAAGCCTTTATTTAGTGGTTAAATTATAAGTAGTAGTCCAACAACTGACAGGCGGTCATGAGTTTTAAGAAAAACACGGTTTTCAGTTTCATTTTCTGCCTCCATTTACTAGAATTAGACAAATTAAGTCCTCTCAACTCTGAAAGGACTCGCCTCTACGAATTGAAACTATTATACATCATAAAGATTATCGTAATGCTGATAACATATTTAATGGGTAACGAGTTTGAGCACTATATGACATGGTTCATTTAAATGGATTTTTTTAATACTGACATGATACATGATAAGTACAATTCTACCAGTTCTCGTGCGAGGCAAATCTATTCTTTGATTCAAAAAGTGAGTCCTAGTGCTTAAAATTATGAGGAGAACGCCCCAAGAAGCAAAAATATAATAAGAAATGGAAAATGCCAAAAGTATGTATTGGAATCAGTCTGTTCGAAAGTGAGATGAAAACATTTGTTTAGTCGCAGTTTTCACTTCTATAAAACTTAAATATTGCTAACTTCCCACTTTATTTCAGATTTTTGCAATACAGACGCTGCAATTTTTTACGTTTAAAAACATTGGAATTTCGGATGCCTTGAGATAGAAGAGATAATTTCTCTTATAATAGACTTCACATATTTCTCTTATAAAACTTTACTAAGTCAAACGCTCTTCAACTGAAACTGTTCTCCACTGAACGTCACGAATAATTGTATGATTCAATTAAAGTTCATTATGTACTACTGTGTGATATTCGTGTCTCAAGTATAGGAGGAGCATCACAGATTACCTTGGCATGGTTCCATTTGCATATTCAAAGAAATTCTGCTAATGAACCAGCTGGCAAGCTCATCTCGAACCGATCGAATTCTGCTCAGTGAGTTCATCTGCCCCACGGTGGTCTGTGGGCTTTCTTGCCTTTGTTTGCGAAAACAAAGAATGGGACGGCCAATGAACAGTGCGTGGTGAACCATTTAATCTGTTTTTATTAAAGCCTGAGGGCCTAAGCCTCGAACACAAGGCTTTTGTTTGAGGCTGGAAGGCGCGTGGAGTATCTGGAGTATGCTTGAATCGGGAGATTACAAATGGGTTTATTTCGATTAGTCTCTCCCAGGAGTTTATTTTATTCTGCTTGTGAATGTTTTGAGATCAGGAGATGTTGCAGACCTTCAGGAAATTTGTGATTATTTTCTGATGAGCAGCGAAAAAAATAGTATGAAAATGATACTCCAGCTGTATTTACCTAATAGTTTAAAAGAACTGAGTTTATATTTGTGTTTGGGAATAAACGAATAAAATCTGTACTAGATTGAACAAACACGGCCAGTTTTCGGAACCACTTACAGCAGAGTATTACTCCAGTTTCTTTTACAATATATTTAACGAGCGTTGTTGGTGCAAGTGCATGACTAACAGCGACACGGAACTAGTTACTTGTTTACTCGTATATGCTCCTAGTTTGATGATGATGAACTAGGCAAACAACACCTTTAAGCTAGGCGATTATGCTTGCTAAGCAGAAGACTTCGATTATCAGGTATTCATGTCACTCCAATAACATGTATGTGGAATAAAAGATTCTGTATTTCAAATTATTTTTGTTAAGTGAGCTAATGACAGAGTCCTTCCTCCTCTTCCTCCTTGTTCTCTCCTCCTCCATTCCCCTCTTCTGTCCCTTACCTCATCATCTTTTTTCCATTCCTCCCATCCTTCCCTTCCTTTTCCCCCTCACCCAGACATGAAGAATGAGTGCATTACTTGCTCCCCCAAGACTCAGCATAGCAACTAAGAAGTTAGAGCTGGCATTGCAGGTCTGCATCGTCTTGAGATGTATTGCGTCCTCATGCAGAGGCAATAACGGGCTCACTGCGGCGGTTCTGTGCTAATTATTGCTGCAGACTCGCTACCAAATGCAGTCAACTCCCACGAGCTCATTAAGTATTAAATGTAATGACAGCTCAGCTTGAAACAACATGCTGTTTTTTATCGCAAGGGGGAGAATTATAAATTTTCTTCAGATTACTCCGCTGTATATTCTTCACGTTAGTTGTAACACCATTCCTGGTAAGAAAATATACATTTAATTAACAAGATACATGATATTATCGTAATGGAATGGGTCTATTAAAACGTTTTTATGCCATAGTTTGTGTTCTTTGTAATTTCTGCTCTGAAACTGCATGTGTTTTGGTGCAGGACCAAAACTTAAGGCTCTTCAAGGCACTTTTTTCGCCTGCTTTTCAGCGACGGTCGCCAGCAACTTTGCTTTTGATGGAACACAGACTGCTTCATCTTGGTTTTTTACTTGAAGAGGAGAAATTAAAAAAAAATTGCAGTTCTGGGATTTGATTGAATCGCCTGCTGCCTGCAAGCCGATAACAAATATTAAAAATTCGTCTGTCTATTCAAGCAGAAAGTCTTGCCATGCAAAATAGGTGTGATTTGGACGCTGATTGTCACTCATGACAAGCAACAGAGATGGTCTCTTCAAGAAGAGCCCTGCTTTCTTCAGACATGGCAATTTCTGATCTCCAAAGCGGAACTTTTATGGCCCCAGAAGTGAGGTGCTCCAAAACATTTCAAGGTTCAGTAAAGAAAAACAATTTTGATGACCTGACAAATATGATAAATTGTCTCTAGTCTAGAAAGCAAATACCTTTTCAAAAGTTTCGAAATCAGGGTCAAGTCGACGATAAAAAATGAGATGAAATTAGAAAACGCCTCAAGTGTTCTGATGATGTGAGAGTTGAATGAGGCCATTACAAGTTTTCAGATAAGCACAAAACAAATTTATGTACTGATTGAATTTATACAAGGCCTGTGAAGTTATATACATATATTCAGAAAACAGTTTTGGATTCCGTTCTATGCCAGAACACGTGTTATTTTTTCCGTTCCTGTACACGTGTCTGCATAGATTGTCATGACCATGATGTTAATGGAAAAAATATTTGAGATGAAAAACTAGTATGCGTAATGATCGTAATTGTACTAAAAATTATGATTTTTACAAAATAATAACAAAAAATGAAAAAGTATCATTTTTGAGGATATTCATGTTAAAAAGAAATTCGTGAAAATAATCATACTATAAATAATATTAAAAACGATCATAATTACAGCAAGTTCTGACATTGCCTCCATACAAAGACGGAAACCGTATCATGAAATGAACATATAATTACGCTAGCTTACAGTTTAAGGTTTGTCGTTAATACTTAAAGTCTCGAAACCTTCTGGCTTCTACTAATATCTTTCTTATGTACAGGATAATCTGCACAAAAAGTGAATTTAAATTGTATTACTATTTATTGGTATCTAGAAGTCCAGTCTAGATAGTATACTTATTCGTTATAAAAGAAGTTTGATTCATGTGCGCATAATAAGCAGAACATCTATCTTATGCATGCAATTGATATTTTAGAAACCAATGAGGAATAATACAATTTCAGTAACATTTTTTTGGATTACACTGTATTGACCGTATGAGAACATCGAACTCAGCACTCACGCTTCTTGATTACTCACTTGGTACATGACATCTTTCGTTACTCTTTCCTAATATTTGATACATGACATCTAAAATAGAGACAGTAATTCTTAAACGTCTCAAACAGTTCCATCTTTAATAAAATGAATAAAATTAGAAATAGTATGACAACAGGAAAGAAATGAATGGTCCACTCATAATTAATTAACTCAAATCTGTGTGTTTGATGCAGGGAATTATTATAGACGGGTATTGATTCATATTATTAAGTTGGTGTTAATGAAAGAAGCTTTAGAGATTGAGCAGATCCTCAGTTCTGTCACTGAGGTTCTACTCTTTTTTTGCAGTTAAATTGTCTAATTTATGATAATCAACGCCTTGGCATTCACCACGAAGCTACAAACGAAGTAGGTTGCCTGAATTTTTATTTAAGAATCTCCACATGAGTAGAAAATTTAACACGGTCAACTTTACGGAAGTCAGCCAACAGTTTTGTATTTACATAACTTCGTGAGCTCACCGGTGAGTTAAGTGACGCTTTGATGTTCATGAAGCCAAAAATGCACACTAGTCAATATATTATTTTCGTTTTCTGACTTAAAATGAAAAATTCTTGTTTGCACTCTTCCCATCTTCCCGTCTACTCTGGCACTGCGCCAATTTACAAGTTCTTTTATATGAACTAATGCGAGACTGAAGTGTCAACTAACTCTGAAGCAAAGGAAGACAAATGAGAAGCCATTGCAAAACTAGGATCAATAATAATAAGAAATATATTTTGGGCATTCGATCATCTTCACTTGGTATCCTGTCACCCGATGTCCGGCCACAGCCCCAACAACTGATATCCTAGAAGGTTATCATGAGGTCTGAGGCAAACAAATAATCTGTTGCAAGAATGATTATTTCTGGTAAGTAAGAAGGAAATAGGTTTTCTTACTTATTTATTTAGTCTCACAGCATAAAAAAGAACTAAGTTTACAATAAGTTGCCGATATACAATACATACAGTATGTGGGTACGAAATATTAAAATTAGTCTACGGATACTGCTACACACATTTAAGTATTTTTTACATATCGTAATACTTGATCTGAGACACAATTCCGGGAGAAAGTACCATACCTATAGAAAAAAATTGCGAAATTTATGCTATAGATGTGTATTTTACAATATTAATAATGTTTCTGCATCAGTGTTCTTTTTTCTCAAGTTATCCACATTAATTCACATTCCGTTGTAGTGCAAATGTCAGACCTTGATTATTCAATAGACTTGGCTTGGATCTTATCGTTTTAATAAAAAATCAAGTTACTTCTGATTTTATGATACTCTGAAATTTCGCGTAGGTGATTAGGTTGAATAAAAAGTGTTGAACTCTTAGTGTTGAACATTAGGTATTGATTCATAGTGGGTGAATACTAGGTATTGAATAGCGGGTATTAAACACTCAAGTGCTAGGTGTTCAATACAATTATTTTATTTCTCTTCTGTTTAAATGAAATTTCTTCGAACAAATTTTCAAAAGATGTGGTTTCTTTACGTCTGTTCCAGACGCGTCTTTTATCTGTTTGGTAGTGAGGCTTGAAATCGAACAGCTTTCATTATCCAAAATAGAATTGCACAAATTTTGTCAATAACAAACATTGGAAATATCAACCATGACGTTATTATCCTCCACAACAACAACGTTACTTTTTTCTAACCCAGTGTGCAAGTACGTGAATATTTTTCTTCATCCGACGATATGCAGATAGTTTCGATGAATAGAAATATCAATACTTTTGCGTAGATACTTCTTGAAATATTTCTGTGAGAGCTTTATATGTGACGGTTAGCAAAAGAGAAATATATAGCTCACCATCTCCAGTGAGCTATATAGTGGCCATACATGCATGGCCACACATGCATGGCCACACATGCATGGCCACACATGCATGCGTGTGGCCATGCAAAAATTATTCCCAAACTCGTGAACGTACTACATAGCTAAGAATTATTCATTCAAATATATTTTTATATTGTGTTCGCAAGAAACAATTAAATCTGAAATTTAATACGTCAGTAAATTTATACGCATAATATTTACATATACCGGATGGCCCATAAGTAAGGTCTCTTTTTAAAATTATTATAGCTATAAAACTAAAAATAGTATAAAGATCTGGTTAATTCAGAGTGAAAGAATAAATTTCAAAGTTTAATAAAAATTTATAAATGAAACAAAGTACGTTCAACTGTTTAATACAATATCTTTTAAATGACCTCCATTATTAGTCAAACAATGGCGTGCTCTTTCAACGGTGCTGTTCATTACTTTCCTTAATGTCTCTGGTGAAATGTCGTTGATCTCCTGAATGATGTTTAGTTTCAATTGCTGTAAAGAACCGGCATTTCAATGTAAACATTTTCCTTCAAGTATCCCCAGAGAAAGAAATCAGAAGTACTTGGATCTGGAGATTGAGGCGGCCACGGTAAATCACCAAAACTAGAAATTATTGTTTGGAAAAATTGCTTTTAACATTTGCATTGTTTCTTTCGCTGTGTGCTCTCTAGCTCCATCTTGTTGGAAAAAGGTAATCTCTGTGTTATTATTTCAAATTTCAGGTATCAAATATTCTTGAATCATCTGTCTATATAGGTTTCCATTAACACAAATTGCATCACCATTAGCATCTTCAAAAAAATACGGTCCAATGATCCTCGAAGACGTGATGCCACACCATACTGTTACTTTAGCTGAGTAAAGTGGACGTTCATGAATTTCTTTTTGATTTTCTGAAGCCTAGAATATGCAATTTTGCTTTTTAACAAAACCATTGAACTGCAGTAGCCGAACAATTACATCGGAAGTAAAGTTTCACTATATTTGCTCGTTGTTTCATTGCGTAGTGATTCATTTTGGGAGGTGGATTTTGTGAATTTTTCGTGCAATATGTTGTTGATACGCTGGTAGAAAACTTTCAAATTGCCTCATTCATTCTGAATTAACCAAATCTCCTTACCATTTGTAATTTTATAGCTATAATAGTTTTAAAAAGGTACCCTAATTATGGGCCACCCTGTATAAAAGATAGTGTATTTTCATCTCTCTCTCTCTTCTATCTCTCTGTCTTTCTGTGTGTGCCCGTTCCATTATTCCTATTTATTACTGAAGAAAAATAATTGAACTCAAATCAGAACGGATATGCATGTATTATAAGCATTGTATTGTGGATACCAAAGGCGCGTGATCAATACAAAATACTAAATTTTTTCTGTTATTAGCTTTTATTTCTTACACGGCCATGTTATCGGTAGATAAGATACAGAATGAAAGTTCTGTATATATTGAGGAAAACTATTCATGGGTAAAACTGGAAAATGTTTTTTATTTCATAGATCCTTAATTTTACTATTTTTAAACCAAGGAATTTGAACGAGTACTATATGGGCCATATTATCGGTTGATAAGAAGCAGAAAGGAAGTTGGGAAGTTGTGAATGAAATTAATAAAAAAGTATTCATTTAAAACACAATAATTCGTAGTAAATATTAAATGCATTCATCTATATAATAGTTTCAAATAAGTCAAATATAAATCGTAGAATTTCCACAGGAACTGTCTAGTAGTATAATATAACGTCAGTAAATTTATAACAATTCTGGTGAATTATCTTCCATACGTAATTGCTTTAAATAAGAAATATTAATTACTTTACAGTAATGTAACCGGCATAGATGATAAAAGTTGGAGTTCATAAACATGTACTTGATGATCTTAATATAACTTCCCCATACACACACCCCCCAGCAAGACGTATGACTGCTGAGTAGCTCAGATGGACTTCAATACGTTCCCTTGAACACGTTTGTGTCGACTTCTAACGTGCATTTCTGCCTTTTCTCTTCTTACTTTAAATGTTATCTGGCAACACAGTATTTCAATGGGCGTGTGGTCGTTTATGTTCTGTTTCTCTAGAGTTGTTGTCCATTTATTAAGCAGCAGAGAGAGACTATCGCTCTCGAACTCAGGAGAATCTTCTCTGTTTGTAAATTGAGCGCTTGGGTCGCTCAGCGAGCGCTGAACTCAGACAATAAATAACTAGAAATCTCTGTGAACGGTTGCTCCAAGAAGATTATCTCTGGAATTCAGAATCTAAGCGTAATTTTCGAAGATATTCAATCACATTTTAAGCAATAGAACTTTTATTCGTCTTGAGCATCTCATGACGTGTGTTGTGATGCCTAATCTACCGACTATGCATTGAAATCGTGTTCATATTTTACTCGTGCATGTTGAAATAGGACGCGTCTATTTCATGACGCTGCGAAGGGTCAGGTAGAGTAGTACGGCACTGATAAAATAATTAAATTATATAGTCTGCAGAATATATGTTCCCTTAGAAATAATGAAATTAAACACAAATGTTTGTACACATGGTTATTTTATGCAGTCAATAACTATTTTATGCATCGTAGGTCACGTTGGAGAACAGAGATTACCGATAACTATAACAAAAAATAACAGAGAACTTTAACATAATTGATTATTTTACTCATTGCAGATCACGCTGGAGTACAGAGATGGTGACACAGCCAACCTCACCATCAGTCTGAAGCTCAACATCACCACAGGGGTCATAGGGACTAATTTCTTCGGAGCCAAGGATCCTCGCCGAGGGTACGTTTAATAATCTGATTAGTTCCTGCTACCTTCGTGGTGTTGTGTGTCAGCTGACCTACTTCTACACCTCAACCATTTACAGGTGTATAAACCTGTAAATGATTGTGGGCCGATCAATAAATGTCGGCAACCAGCCTCGTCTGGCAGGCCGTGCAGAACTGTGGGTCAGTGTCGGTCAGGTTTGTGTGCATGATCTTAAATGTATTTTCCCCTCCGTCAATAAGCCGAAGACACCGAACAGCTTAATTTCTATCACCTTATTCTAACGTCAAATAATCAAAATTATCGTTTATAAATATTAATACGGTATAGCAATGACTATCTTATTAATTTCAACGATCGATCGTGTCAGTATTTTTGACTCGTTACTGTGTCTACATAAATAAGTTGTGTATCAACTTCTTGCACGCTGACAGTCAAGACACTGAACAAGCCTGTGTGTTGACTGAATACTTGACCTGCACGTCATGGTTAGAGGCTCCCTTCCTTGGTCAAATTTTCCATTGGTGCAAAAGTCTTATAAGCGCTGACACCTGGAGGAACACGAAGGGAATTCGCAGTTTCTTCATTTCCGAAAGTACTTCTGGAAAAAATACTGTCAGACTCAACTTGATGAAACTCGGACTTGATGGAGAGGGAGGTCGTCTTGTAATTCACTGTTTACGGTTCAAATTGTTAAACTTGAAAACGTTATGCTAGTGGTGAAACAAGTACTAGTCCGCCTGAACCAATAGTAGTTTTCTGTTGACACTGAACCATGTGTCCGTTCGTGCAATGTAGTAGCGGAATTAGTTATGGTCTCTATATATGAATTTTGAAAACTGCTCTGATTCTGTTGAAAGGTACTAGTATACGACGAAAGGAAGTATTGGTTTTCACCTGGTACTAAGAACTGTTGCTGGAGTATTAGCTGTAGCGTTAAATTAAGCAATACTTTCTATGTTTTCTTACTTCCTCTTCTTCAATCCTTTTATTGTTTCATTTGGTTCTGTCAGAATACTCGCTCAGGCGATATCGTAATTTTTTCCTTTCTCCACTTCTTCATTTGATTGCTTCTTCCTCCTCATTCCCTTCATCTTTCTTACAGTGTAATTTAATGTATTTATAATTTTAGAATGTTTTTATTACCCGCTACGCTGACGTTATTCTTCTATCGACTTGCCCTTCTCTCGATTCCTCTTATTTCATACTGCCAGACAGTCACAGGTCACATGATCTTTACCAACATTTTTTAATACCTAATTTTCTTTACGTCTGTCCAATCATCCATTTTTTGTTCGCTTCGTTTCCTTCGTTCTGTTTCTTTTCTGCTTCCTTTATTGGAAAACTATCATCATTTTCATGTCACTCTGCGTATTCTCTTACGTATGCCAGCTTTACCTCGACAATCGAGGAGTTGCAATAGCCTCTCAATAACCTTCTGGTAATTCCTTAACAACCTGTGAGCTTTCAAGAGAATATCTTACTAAAACCGTACCCCGGTGGACAATATGTTCAACACTTCAGAACTGACTGCATTTGCCTATAATTAATTTACGCTTTTACAAAACGTGTATTTCAATTTTTCACTCCTGAAAATACGGCTTATTTTTCTCTGCATATGTTTTGGATCCATCGTCATATTTTGCCTGAACGATGCTAGTATTTGTTACCCTTTATAAAATTAGAGGCAGAACACACTGCGGGTACCCGCCACACTGTGCCTTCAAGACCTGCAATATTGCGGGGATGGCAAAAATTTCTGCTTCGTTTGCGGTCGCACACAGAAGGACGGAACTGTGACAAGGATTCATTTTCATCCCGAGAACGTTTTCATGAGCTGCCTTTTTTAAAAATAAGTCGTGTTGGATCAATGGAGAATAAGTTGCGAGAGTCTAGACGTTGTACAGAAAATGTTTTTTTTGGGTGTTTTGTGCTTTATTTCTGTCTCGTGGAGCCGGGAATTCAATTCTGAAATGTGAAGGCTGTGATGCATTTGATCTAAACGAAATACAAAACAGTTTTCTTAAAACCTCGTAAAAACACGGAAACATCAAACGTGGAAATACTACAACTCTAAAACAAGATGTTCATTTTTCTCTCAAAATTTAATTAGTAAAAGGTTGCCAATTTATGATCCGGATGTCGATCGTAAATTTCGCTAAAAACACCTGCTCAACTTAGAACTTAATGTTAAGGCCTGCTTCGTATACATGAGTAATTGAATGAACAGAAAATATCCCACTTGAGAATTCTATACAACTAACAACACCTTCGTGATTGGGCGAACCAAGTTCCTTTGCGTTCCCCCTCAACTGCAGCTACAATAACACCAGAATTCGTAGCTTCTCTTAACAGTATTCTTTCAATACTCAACGAACCAAATCGCCGTTTTTACTTCGCAAAATCTCCCCTCACGGTTCGAGCCGGACGATGTCCAAAACTTGGGGAAAACATCTTTTTTCGAGCAATAGACATCGAGGATGTAGGCGGAGCTTGTGAGGTTTCGCTTGTCGTAGATCAGACGGAAGCTTCGGAGGCCACGGAGGCGGCGGAGGCAGGGAATGAAAAGGCCGAGGCACAACTGGAGGAGGCTGAGAAGGAGGCACAGGATCACGGGAAGTCGGAAAAACTGAACTTATAATAGTTATAGCCCAAAATAAATCAGAAGGAGGAAGGAGGCAGGGCTTGTAAGTTTTAGTCCAACATAAATTACATTAAAAGGAGGTGGAGGAAGCAAAGTTTGGGCAAGGTTTAGCCTGCGTGGATTAGAAGCTAATGGCGTAAGCACCGCTATCTGCAGTCCTAAATTTCACCTCACAATGACTTGGAAAAGTCGCCAGAACTTCTGCGTGCTTCAAAAAGCGCATCTATTTGACTGCTTGCGCCAAGGCTTCCGGCGCACCTCCTAACTTGGAACAGCGGCGCTGCTGCAGGCTGCTCCCCAGGGGTAGAAGGAGTTCTCACATTAGCTGCAATCGTCCGGTTGATCAGTTTCGACAGAGAAATTTTAAGTGTTTTAGGCATCGAGGGTACGAGGGTTTTGAAGTTTGGGATGAGTTCTGAAATCGGCACTAATGGGGTATCTAGGATACGAGAGTATAGAGGTTTTGGGTGAGAACTAGAGCTCAAGCCGTTGGTATCTAGAATACGAAGGTATTGAAGGAAACACTTATATCAGCACCATTTTGAGAAGTACTTAGCGTTTGTTATCAGTTTCCATTAGGGTGTCATGACACAGCAGTTCTCAACAACCACACGGCAGTTCTCAACAACCAACAAGCCTGTTGGTTCTGTAGTTTTTAAATCTGTGTCTACTAAGAGGAATCTCACATTTTTTATCTCTGCATTTTCTATGTGGACGGTATTCAAAGTTTGTGATAGTGTGTATTTTGCAGTTCCTCCAGTTCTTCCAAAACAAAAACCATTTATAGCCTCAGGGAAGTTTCCCCTTTTAAACTGAGAAATTTTTTCGATTCTAAGTGATAGGCTTACAGTATTTCAGCATTCCTAATAATTTAAAGCGTTTAGGTATAATCTGAATTTCAGCAAAATTAATTAAGCAGCTTACATACAAGCCATGTCTGGTGTTAAAATGAGTATTCTCTACTAATTGGCTATAGTAGCAAGTGATTTCTGATTAGTTTCCATACTTATTTCTACATAGAAGCCTTACCTATTTCCTTTTATTCTCGTCTTTGGGTTTGCAGTGAAGATATATATGATAGTGACAATACTCATGAAAATAGTAAAAATAAATCATATAATTAGTCATTACTGATGTTTAGATGGGTGGCCTAATTTTCATGTAATTTTAAGGTTTCAATTTTTGATTGCAGAACTTTACAAGGCCACCTGATCACAAAGACTTTAATTCTAATTCTGATTTTAATTTTTTCTACATACTGGTACTTTAATAATTAATACAATTTATCTGCAATTAAATTAACCTTAAGTAACTAAACATACCATCGCTTAACTCAACGAATTTAAGTAAGCTTTAACTCTTCATTTTTAACCTTTAAAAAAGCATGAAGACAACTGGCTTACCCTCCAGAGAGTAAATCGCAGTTACTAGTAATTTTTGGTACAGAATTCAGGTGTTCAACTGTGAGCACCATGAAGCATGGAACGAGCACTCCGTAGACTTTATACTTAACAAAACATCCTAGAGCAGCAAGTGAAGAATATTATATTATAAGTAATAACTAAGATAGTGATGCTATGTGAAAATAATAAGAGTTGTTATAGTCTTATAAATACTAATAAAAAATAAACCTAACATTTTGACTTCTGTCACTTAACACCCATAATCCAGTTAAATTAAATCATCTTCCCGTTCTTTATGAAAAATTTCTGACCAAGATCGTTTGTTATGATTTTCTGCAGTCATTTCCAAAACCAAAAATGAATCCAAGAAACCAAAGAATGTTGCACAAAGTTCTTTTTTCTTTCTGTATTTATGAGTTCTAAGCAGCCAAAGTTGGGTCAAGCCGAAAAGTTTAATTAAAAATCAAGCCCATTCTTTTCATGTAAGCCCCTAAACAACAGGGACTGTGAGCTGGTCACGCTATTCGCCGCTATCGTGGCTTCGGATTTTCTTTGGAGGACGACATACCTTGAGATATTGTCCTCCTTAATTTAGGGGTCAGAGAGAAACTTTTTGCTTCGTTCACTAAATTATCTCTGAGCAGTGAGTAAACAGTAGTCGAACTGATAGTTGGCTCGTGGATGAAGTTTTATTCACTCGCATTTTAGAAGAAAATCACTGCATGTACTGGAAATTCATCACAATAATGGTAGTCAATAATCCTAGCATGTAGGTTGCCATCGTGAATTTAATCGTTACAATGATTGTGTTTTATGTACTTGCCAATCTTGTGACGTTCTAATTTCAGTGGTAAGAAGTCTACCTGAGGTGGACAGCGCCTAAGTGATGACTATAATGGTAATAAAAAACACACATGCTACAGAGAATATGCGAGTCATTTCCGTCACAAATGACATTCTTTAATTGTTCAAGCTTTTATATCGTTCCTTCATGACGATTTCATTTCATCGATAATAATTGCGAGCTTTCAATGACCTATTGACTCTTCAATAAGTCAATTCGTGGCAGACTGAATTTAAAACAGTGCATTCTCCCTATGCCTTGAATGTATGATAAATGTACCGCAGTCGGTTCTCTTCATTCTATCAAATTCAAAGTCCAGCATGTTTCTCATCTCAAAGCACTATGAAGTATCTTTTCGAGTAAAAATATTTTTTTCAAATATTGAACAAAGAAAATATCTAACTTTGGCTGATCTTCCTTGAGTTAGTGGTGGAAGTATTCGAGAGAGAGTCAAGATATTTTTTTCAGACATTGCTTCTCTGATATTTCTATTTCGACAACCCTTAAGAAATCCGATTAAAGGGCTTACCTTCCCTTCATTCAACAGAAAAGTTGGTGGAGCGTAAAAAACTTAGGAGAAACAGTTACACCTCCGCTTGTTGGACGATATTTGTTAGTATGTTGAACATACTGTATAAAGGAGGGAAACATTCTCTTGCCATAAATGTTCGTTTGAAATGAAACTCGCTGAAGTTAAGCATTTATTTTTTTAGAAATAAATTCATTGAGTGAACAATGCTTCAGTTTTTGTTTCTGCACATATTTGTACTATGTAATTAACAAAGAGAGGAGTTATGAAACATGTATCATATTTGCAGTAAATAATAACCTGCTGTTAGTTAAACTCGAACATTATTCACATACCTATGGGATCTTCAGTGCTAAAATATTTATAGAAAACATTGACACCTTAAAATATAGGAGAGGGGGTCCCAACGCGAATGATGTAGGAATAACATTTTTAAAGAAAGTAATACTTACGATATCATACACTTCCTATTATTATTGGAATTTTGTGTACAAAACGGTAGAAAAAAAGCGAAAATAAATTTTTTCTGCTTGCCTCTGTTATATCCGCAGTGAACGATGAGGGAGACAAACATTGCTGTGGTGCTATTGCTTACACAGCGGGAAGCTTCAACTCAAAGTGCTCTTAAAAACAATATAAATTGAAATGAAAACATTATAAATTTACGTGAAAACAAGTTGAATTAGAAAGAAAATGATAGAAAATGCTATGAAGACACGTAGATTGACATGGAAACAACATAAATTACCTTGAAAACACTATAAATAGTGGTAAAAAATTTAAAATATGTCGTTCAGAATGCCAGCAAGCCTGAATGGATAGGGCGATGTACAGTGCAAAATCAATAAATGATGTGTTGTGGATTTTAAGCAAGTTTTCCCTCGTACAGGCTGTGCTCAACCTGCAGTTTAGAACAAGTTTTCTCTCGGACATGTTCGGGTACAAGTAGCGATTTTAAGCAAGCTTCCCCTCAGAGATGTTCGTGTACAAGTTGCCATTCTAAGCGAGTTTTCCCTCGGACAGATTCGTGTAAAAGTTGCCATTCTAAACAAGCTTTCCCTCAGAGATGTTCGTGTACAAGTTACCATTTTAAGCAAGCTTTCCCTCGGACAGATTTGCGTTCAACGTTTTATTCTGAGCAAGTTTTGCCTTGGGCAGGTTCGTGTACAAGTTGCCATTCTAAGCGAGTTTTCCCACGGACAGGTTCGTGTACAACTTACGAGGGCTGTCAGGACGCCGTCGCTATTATGTGTGTGCCAGGGGGTACCCCATAAGGGGAGTATCACACGGAGTCAAGACGTCGTGCGAGAGCTTCATGACCAGTGACACCGACGGAGGTGAGGAGGTCATAGTCACGACGGAGGAGGTACTGAGGGTGGTCTTCAGTTAGGTCATAGTCATAACTTACGATACTTAACTTGATAGTGGTCTTTAGTTAGGTCATAGTCGTAACTTATGCTGCTTGAGGTGATAGTGGTATTCAGTTAGGTCATAGTTGTAATTTGCGCTACTTGGGTAATCATGGTTCTTATTTAGGTTATAGTCACAGCTTGCCGTAGTGGAGACGGTGACAGAGGTCTTAATAAAGGTCACAATTATAATAAATAATAGTGAAGGAGATGATTTAAGTTGAACAGTCTCAATGAGCTTAGTCATGACGATGACATAACTTGGCCCAGCTCAGCTAGTGTTCTTAATAATGTATTTTTAACTCATACAAACCTACTTAAACTCTGCAAAAACTATCCTAATAAAAGTGAATTAATTATTTTTAGAAAATAAACGAGTATCTTGTCACTATATCCGAAATGAAATATCAAAACTATGTCGCTTGTAATTAGAATGATAAAATCGAATGTTTGCAATGAGCGGAGTTACATTCAGGTTAACATTCAGATCGGAAGTAAAAAATTAGAGTTAATAATGTACTTGAGTTAGAGGTACAGAAGGAATTATTCATGATGAATCCAGGCTTAAAACTAGAAAAATTGAACAAATTTCGTTCAATATGAGTATATCTTACAATACGCTATCATACAGTACACACTCACACAGTACACAATCACACAGTAAACAATTACACAGTAAACTACCACATATTGTACAAGGACGCAGTACACTATTACAGTGAACTATCACACAGTGCACTATGAATTCAAAGTATATGGGATCAGTTTTTCAGTTCTTAACGCTAAGGATGCTACCGAAGGAACATTTAATGGCGATCACTAATGACGATGACTAATGAAGATGACTAATGAAGATGATTAATGATAATGACTAATGATGATGACTAATGATGATGACTAATGATGATGACTAATGAAGATGACTAATGATGATGACTAATGAAGATGACTAATGATAATGACTAATAATGATAACTAATGACGATGATTAGTGACGATGCTCTCAGCAATTTAAGGTGCAGTACTTGTAAGAATTAAGACCGGCACTTGTCCGTGCTGTATCTGTTTTAGACAGTGCAAATGTACGTGCTGTGCCTGCTTAAGATAGTGTACATGTACGTGCTGTATACTGGTGACTCAATTCCAATAGAGCTTCACTACTGCATTGCTCTTCATTGAGTTACATTTCCATGTAATTACACATCCTCGTATTTTCTACCAAATTTATTTGCTTCTGTAAATATGGCCTTTTAGGGTCGATTTAATAGCACGTAATTCAAAGAACATTAATTAGTTGCTAGGCATGGGACAATGAGGCATTCAATTTTATGGGGATTGTGGAGAGGGCTGGAATTAGGAGAGGAAAAAAGTATTATAAAGTGAGACAAAGGAAGTAAGGGGACAATTGGGGAAGTGTTTTATGGATTAGGATGTTGGGGTGAAAGTGAGGGGAGTTAAAAGGGGGCAGGTAAGTGGGTTAATATAAGAGTTTGCTAAGTAGGTTAAAGGGTGAGCGAGGGGTTGAAGAGGACGAATAATCGAGTAAAGAGGTCAAGAAGGTTATGGATACATGAGTTAATTGGACGGGACAGTGAATTATGGTGCTAGTCAGTCGAGGTAAATGAATTGACAAGACGAATAAGTAGGTTAAGGGAACGGATCGGTGTTTTAAGGGATATTTTATTGGGTTATGTGCGCTAGTGAATGTGTTAGTGGGATACAGGGACAGCTAAGCAGGCAGGGGAATGGATTTGCTCATCTGGGGGCATCAAATAGAGGGGTGAAGAAGGTCGATTAAAGTAAGGAGGAGTTAGGGAAGAGAGTAGATGATTAGTAAGGAAGAGAGGTTAGAAATGTCGTTATCTATGGAGTGGAGTAACAGCAGGTCACACATATGCTCAAATTAGGCATTGATGTTTTCTCAGATGGAGTTTTGATGTTCAGAGTGGCATTTGTGAAAGAATTGTTCGCTTTTAACTTTGAAAAAAAAGGCAGTAATTTTTTTTGAAAATTTAACAGTACTTTGTCAAATGATTCGACATCGACTAAAATCCAAGGATAAAACGCGTTTTCTCAGAATCGTTAATTATCGTTAATGATGATTTGGATTTTAATGTATTGGTTCTTATCCATAATGTTCAGCGTGTTCCGTTTTTGGACTGGAAAAGATAAGACTAAGGCTCCTAGTTTGGGAATCACTGCTATAGATCGAAGGTTCTAAAATTTGACATCAACTCATTATTGCAAAAACATTTACTAAAGTTGTTACATGAGTTTCACGATAATGCCAAAAAGTTAAAAATAAATGGTTGAGAATGTTGCGAGCAGGACATATGCATGGCAAGTATAGACGGCTAAAAATACAAAAAAAAACTAATAAAGTGAGAGACAAAATCGAAAGTTACATACCAGAGAAAGACGATATATGAGAAAATAAGTAAAATATGTTTAGAGTTTCAAAGATTAAAATACCGATACTGGTAAAGTGGAGTCGCTGTATTTGAAAAGTTTCAGTTGTCATGTCTGGTTATTTTTACAAAACATTTACTGACATCGGCACTTGAAGTTCATGATTACACAAAAATTAAATAAATTAAAAATAACTGCAGGCGAGAATGGAGCTAGCAAAACTAATGCCCTGGCAAGTGTAGGATGCATAAAAGCAGGAATTAAATACAGAATAAAATTATTTATCGTAATCGAGTCTATACATCGCATACATATCCATCACCATTGCATTTTCAAATCCCTTATACTTCATTGAAGTCCAAAAGAGGTGGAAATATATTTATTGATAATGCAAAAACCCTGTGGCCATACGTATTTAATGGGTGGTGAATAATGGCAAGTCTAATTTATTTAGTAGTGATTGATTTAATTCATATAAAAAGGTAAAGTTTATCTGCTTACTTTTAATAGCATGATGATTAATTGTTGATGAGTTCCTTTCTCTCTCGTGATATATGTAATCTTGGTTTCAATGCATGGTTTTTATGCATGCTATCTTTCCGTTATATTTCGATTAAAACTTGTAATAACATTATTAATTAATTGCAACATACATACACGTAATCGCACTAGAGGGACTCTAATCCTCTGAATACATGACATGGTAAAAGGTGCTCCCAGTACTTCTTTTCATTAGCAAGATGAGGGTAATGATACACACAAAAAGATTTAGAACATGTTATTCTAACTCCACTAGATGGGAAATGTGAGTTATCTACCATATTTGGCTCATGAACCACACATGATAACCTATTAAATAAAGCACTATTACAGATCAATTGCATACTTAATAGTTGAACAATTAAATGTGGACACGGACTAATTTACTTAAATCATTGGGTATTCACACAGATTATAAAATCTACCCTGTAGCTAATCTCAATCACGTTGACAATAACAATGTTAAAACTTGCCCTCACGCTGGAGATCCGTTGCTGTTGATATGCATCGATGTTTAACACACAAATTCGACCCAGCAATAACACTAATCTTTCCTCTTCCATTCCTTGCTATTTCACAATTAATTCTTCCCTCATCATACACGGTTAAGTGCACGTATGAAATATGCTGTTATTCGATGGTGTGATGATTAATTTAATTTCCCCTTCAATCTCTTCACGTATTCCACCCATACCTCTAAACCTACACCTATGCCCTCGATGTCGCTCTTGCACAACCCAACATCGCTGTCGAGGTCTAGCTCCCCACTCCTCCCTTGTTTCCTCACGCTGCTGTCTTTATATGAGCACTCTTGTTTTTTTTCTATTTCTTAGACGTGTGGCTGTAGGGAGTTCCTTTACCAGGCTCAGAAGAGTACGGCGTTGTTGTGCCACGTAGCGGAATGTTGTTTACACAGCTGTGGGCCAGACGGCGGACGAGAGGCCTACGTCAGCCCTCACGCCTCGATACACTGTACCATACATGCACTTTACACATCGTCCTGAAGCATGAAAACCTATGCATATATCATGACTCTCACGACAACCTCATGTTTTATATGAACAATGAAATTAAGAATCTATAGAAGCATGAATGATGTTGACCAAAATAAAATGAGTATAACATTGTCTGTTTTCAGAATAACCTCAGCGAACTCGTTCATTAAACATTAATGTCATAGAGACTTCACTTATCTAGCTGTTAAAATCGTTGAAATATAAGGTTTCATTAGCTGGCAAAGCATTTTTTCCATTGTTTTCAATTCCATTTCTCATCGAATATTTATTTATGCTAATAAAATACTTTACAGTTAAGATCTTTATGTGGTAGAAAAGTAGTGGTTAATAATACCACAAACGAAGGTTATATCTTCACAATTTAACCAAAACTTAAGAATAAAAGTGCACAAAAATTGCATAACGACGTTTAGCACGAAAAACCTTGCATTCAACATAATTTAATAGTTTGAGTTTCCAACAGTGAGGCTAAAATCATGTAACTAAATACAAGAGGGAGAATGAACTTTTTAAATTACGAATTCTTCCTTTTAAATTTACAATTCTTGCTTGTGCACCGCCACAAACTTTAGGAGACTTGGATTTTATTAAGGAGTGAAAATGAAATGACCTTGCTTGGCTGCGAAACTTCATTGCCCATCCTTGCTCTTGAAGCTGATTTAAGTTTCAGTTCTTTTTTATGAAACACATTATTCCGTTCTTCTCCACTGAACATGATTTTCAACTCCATTTTTGGAGCAATAACCAATTGCTCTAGATGGAAAGCGATATCCTTTTTTTCTTTTCAAAAAACGATATTCAGCTCCAGTAGTTCGAAAGATGGTTCTGAACAATTTTTTCAGATTCCGAAGAACTACAAAACAAAAATGCTAGAAAATCGAGCCATGGAATGAGAGCTTCCACGTACAGGGAGCTCAACTAAAGTGCATCCAACTTTACGTTTTGTTGCCTATTTTCCATGGAAGAATTTTCCACCTACACTCCTCCAACAATAAAGATTTATCTTCCTTGTTGAGATTTGATACATACGTCGGAGTGGCGCTACAGCTGCACGCTCTGAGAACAGCTTCGAGGGTGCAGTGAACGGGCGTTCATTTACGAGCTATTTTCTTTTATTGCCTTTGGGGAGCAATTTTATTGATGGGGTAACCGGTATTTCGGGATATGAGCAGCGGCGTTTTGGGGTGGAGCCTCAGCCCACATCTACGGCAGATCTAACGTAGGTGTTACCCATAGATTTGAAGAAGATGGCACCATTTCCCTTGAGAAAGGGATCTACGTAGTCTCAAGCGATGATGCCAATTGATAGGATGTAGATTGAACCATAGATATTTAAAAAAGTTAATAGAGCGTTTAAAATTTTAAATTTGAGTATTCACAGAATGACGCTAACTATTCTGTTTCTTCTCTTATTAGAGCTTCATGTATGTAATTTTACTTCGAGTGGTGACCGCATCGGATTTAAGCTTTTTATTATTTTCAGATGCTGGACAGCAGTGCAACTGTACTCAAAAAACACCTCATTAAAATGAATAAATTTTAAAGATAAATTTCCATTTACATCTGCGTTTTTATATCACTCAGGCCTAAAATTAGAATTTGGTTTCCAGAGACCGACATGTACAACTTGACGGGCATCTTCCTGGTGCTGGGGATCTCGACGATCATCATGACAGTGGTGCTGCTGTGCGTTGGATATGAAAAACTCATTGACCGCAAGAAGGGGGAGTGCATTGACCTCCTCTTGTGTCGCTACAAGAGAAAAAAGACGGACAAGAGGCCGGCTAGAGGGACAATTTCCCCTGAACCATTGGTGGTTCCTCGCAACAATACCAGGACCTCTCCACAGGCATACGACAATGACACCGTTTCTCTGTCGTCCACCGAAGACAGAAGGTATTAGACAGGGCAGTGTTGGTTGTCATGCCGTTAATACTGAAAACCGTAATATATATTGAGGACTTGAGTGAACATAATAAATATAAGCGATTGATGTCGTTTTGCTCATCTTAAATGAGGGAAATACGGACCAAAGGCAAGAATTATATACGAGTTAATGTGGTCATGACAAACGAGAGTTTCATGGTGGAAAGACCCTGACGTGATAGCATCTCGAATCGGTGATAGTTGATCGTTGTTTGGCTTTTGATGGAACAAAAAGTATTAGAGTGAAAATATGATCTATTCGTTAATTAGTGAAGACTGCTGGTGGAAGAATATAATAACTTGAAAATAAGTAGCTCACTATTAAACGTAGGTAATGATAGTACTCGCTTTTGGGCGCGGACAGAAGGTGATTGTGTAATGCAGGTCATTATGCCTAGTTAATGAATAATTTTATAATAAACATCATGAAGCCTCTAAACGATTGATGGATGGTAAGTGATGGGTTTTTATTTGTAACTATGTGGCACAGTCTCCAAGGGGGGAACAAAAATGAAATGTCCGTGATTTATAACAGAAGACGTTGAACAAGTTCGTTGATATACGCATCAATGTAAAATAGCAGATGGTATTTGCAAAAAAATTAATTACTGAAAAGTTCCTGACTGTCGAGAAAAGAACTGAGAAAAGTATCCGCTACTCAGGAATAAAGTACAGTAGTCATAATACCATTAAGATTAATTTAAATGATAATCTAGACAAGGGCGAATAAAACTAAATTTATTGATATATTTAAATGAAAGATGAAGTGCGTAGATTATACACAAAAGCTCAACAGATTTATTCAGGCGTTTTCAAAGGAATGATGTGGGACTGACTGTAAATACATGTGTTATTCAGAACAACTCCTCATTAGCACAACTGAGGACGTAACACAGCACTGAGAAAAAAATTGGTGCGAGCATCAAAATACGGATGTTTGTAGGTGAGTACCACCACTTTTGATTCGTTGCATATACAAGCATGTGTGTGAATGTGTGTCTGTGTGCGTAGGCAGGTAATATTGTGTACATTGCTGCGGAATTAATGATCGACCTCTGTGTAATGAACTGTAAAAGCTCTGAAAAAATTAACATATCAGAGTTTGTATAGTCTTACGTCAGAAAATTTCAGAAACTTTATTTTACTCGCTTGATTTCATTTGTAGAAAAATATTTCGAATTCAGGAGTCTAATGAGAAAATATCCCAGAAGAGCTTCGTTATTGAAGCTATGTTTCTTAAAGATCTTTAGGTCAAGAAATACTTCACTTGCGGCATTGGAGTGCCGAAAGATCACTTCAAAGACTGGTGTACAATGAAATCTTTGTTTCATCATGAGGTTTGTAAAATAAATAATAATCTTCTAAGAAGGTGTGCTGGTAGAAGTGTTCCATATAATGAGTTTCATGACCAATTAGCAATTCTTCAGACGTACTCTGTTTCTATCGATACGTATATGAATAAAGTTATTGAAGAAATTGGTGTCGACTTAGATTTTATTTTATACGAAATTTGTCTCAAAATTCATATGTCAACCTGAAAGCTTATGATTCAGTTTCTTTGAAAGTTGGCTTTAGAGTAAGAACTTTTTCAAAAAACGATTCTGTACTAAACTTCGTATGTTGAGCATGAGGGCGCAGAAAAGGCTTGCATCTCCAGGGGCTTCATTCGATCTCGCGAAGCTAGACTTTAGCGGTAGCGGCAACGGTGCAAGTTTCTGGTGCAAATTTCCGAGATTGACGATAAGTTTAAGCTTACAAAGTTTGAGATTTGTGATGAAATGAACAACTATTGCATGCCCTCGAGAGAACTCGTACTCTGCAGCTCTCGCATCATTTGTGTAACTTTGCTAGTTTTTAGGATTTAATTTTCTTTAATCTTCTTTGCTGGACTTGGAGCTGAGGAGTGAAAAATTGTGTATAGTCCGCTTAAAATTAGGAGAGCTATATTCGGTTAAATCTTAACTCTTTTAATAAGAAGGGAATATACGCATGCTTGTTTTTACAAGTGTTATATTTTTCCTTTCGTATGATTGAATAATGCCGTATTTCATATGACAAGTAGTTGAGAAAACACATCGACTTGCATCCATCTCCGGCCTTCCTTAGCTTTTCTTGCTGTTTATCTAAGCAACATACTGGAACCAGCGTATGTTGCTGGAACCAGCGTATGTTGCTGGAACCAGCGTATGTTGCTGGAACCAGCGTATGTTGCTGGAACCAGCGTATTAAAAAGTCGTATTTTATTGTTAATATATTTTCTCTTCAGGATGACCATGTTATAAGATAATTTATTATTGAAAAGTGGATTACAGATTATAATTTGTTTAATGAGACGTAGACTTCTAAACCAAAAAACAGTTGTGATACACAGCTTTTATGGATTCAAGTAGAAATCGAAATTTTATATCAGAAAAATGAATAAAATAAATGAGGCTAACAGAAGGTAAAAATAAACCAAATGGATGCATAAAGCCAGATGCAAACAGAAATTTGAAATAATGATGAATGTCAGGCTCACGGCATATCCAACTGCAATCAGGTTATACAACCTTCTTAAATGATTGTATTAGATATAAGAACAGTAGGTAGACGTTTTTTCGTGATTTTAAATATGAGAAAGAATTTGAATTTTTAAATTGCTCTTTGAAACATAGACAAAAATCAAATCGATGAACAATTTTTCACAGGGTCGTCACTGAAATAGAATTAATTAACAGTCACGTGAAAAAAGTTAACTGAGTACATGGTCCGGCCAACAAGAATCGGAGTTTGCATCTACCGTCTGTTTCAGCCATGAAAGCATTCAAAGCCTCTAATCGGATTCCAGCATCGATTAGGACTGCAGCCTCCCCAGAGTTTGCAGAGGCAGAGTTCGAGTGACGTGTCATGTTCTCATTTCTTTAACGTTTTACAAAATTCCTATTCATTCAGCCATCAAGCACGTTGAAATCTCAAGCTTTAGACTCAGACAAGATTTATAATTAGATGTACTGCTCTACTTTCATAGCGGTATTGATTTCGATGTTTTTCACAGTCGTTATGGAACCACGGTGTGCAGGGAGCGTAGACTTTTCCAAAGCTCATGCTTCTTCACACGGGTTAATGTTACGTATATCTTTTATATAAAGCCTGCTTACATGCTTGCAATACATTCAGACATATTCTTGAAATAGAACTGACTGTTATGTTTGTATTCCTGTACGTAAATTCGAACGAATTCTAAATTATTTCTCATGGCTTATACTTATATACATACAGATGATACATGTGCATGTTCTGGTACACATTTTATTTTGTGTAACCAAGTTTTCATGTTGACTGTTCCGAAAAAAGTATGCTTTAGCCATTTAACTGCTATGCTTTTACTAGAATTGCAATGCTATTCTCTATGAATGCTGTTTTCTTAGAGGGTAATCCCCTTTTTCTTAACTGCTTTACTTTCTCTCTTATTCTAGGTTTGCCATGGGTTTTTAATGAAAATATCATTTTGATTTTGTATAAATTTAACAGTTTGTGTCGTTTTGATTTCTATCAAATGATTTATACTAAGCTGATGGTTTGTCAAGATTGAACTAATTCGATGATAGCATACAGTAGGACAAATCAGAGCACATAAATGTGCGTGAATGCTAGTGTGTGAGAATTTGTATATCTGTACATACTGTACATCCATGATTTAAAGCAGAGTTGGTGCACGTGTGTGACTCCGTGTGTCAGTGAATCAATTCTTAACTTTTTAGAGCAGATACTAACCCAAGTTAGTTATTGTTGGTATTCATGCCAATTTCTTCTGCAATTTTACATATATTGGTCAAACCTGGCGTAAAAATGCTCGTTTTATGGGTTGGGTTGGGTCACGAACGTTTGTTAATTACGGATAGCCGACCCCGTAGAGTTTATTCAATATTTTTGGCCTATGTGACGTGCAATTACTGAGGACAGCAAAGTCCTGAGTGCAGAATCGTGTTTCCTGTAAGCTAAAGTTATGGTCCTGATACGTTTCAGCCCTTACTGAATATTTCCGTATTTTGTCCATGTATGCCAGAAGTCAATCAAAAGCCATATGGGCTGGAAGCCGGAAGTTAAAAACTATCATCTAAAAGAAATACATGAAATTTCATGCAAATTCTCAATATGACTCTAGCAATTGATTGAACAATTTACACATGTGCTCGACTTTACACTCGATAGCTATACATGGTGACTCCTGTTGAGTTTCCGCCTCCAAATAGCAGATTATTCAAATCAATCATTAAATCTAGGTGTCAAAAGTAAAATTTCATTAGGGCTTCTGGTTCCTTTTGAGGCTTACTAAGGAATTTCCAAAGCTCAGAAATAAGATTATCTATTAATCATGATCATGTGATTCAATTTTGTTTACACATGTAAGATGTCAATAACTTCCAGGGTGATTGAACTAAGCTTATGATCTTTAAGCATTGTATTCTTGTATTAATTTGTGAGAATTAAGATAAAATTACCTGAAAAGGTTATACATATTTCAACTCAGTGCTTTTACGAGAAAATAATAAAATAATTACGACTATGAGTACCACTGCTTCACAAGTTGGCTGACTTCCATCCGAGATAAATAAATTTTAAAAATAATCACAGTAACAGTGTTTTATAACTAGAGCGATCTTAGAATGATGGAATATATTCTCTAGTTCTCCTTACTCAGCTTTTTGTTTAACATGGCACTTGACATCACTCATGAGGGTATTTTGCTTTTAGTTTTATCATGAAGTAAAACAGATACAACTACAAACTAAATCACGACTCAACACTTACGCACTGATAAAAATTTACTGAGCCTCAAAGAACAACAAAACACGTGGATACAAAATAAACAAATGCTGATTGCACGAAGATACGGCGCTTGCATTGCCTATTAAATAAAACGCTAAATAATATAATGAATGCTTTGGTTTTGGCTTTGGAAGATTGATAACTCAAGCGGATTTAGCTCGAAGTCAACTAGTGATAAATCGAAGAGCGTCATACACTTTCATTAGCATTATGCAGGTATAAGTTTAAACTTAGTCCAAACCTGCGACTTAGAGGTTATACATATATGTATATATGATAGTATTTCATGTAATAATTGCTGGTATGCTCTATAATTAACTATTCACGCTTAGAAGGGACTTAGAATTTTATTATAGTAAGAAAATAGCCAGACGTATGTTCATTGGTAAGTAACTAGTAATAGAAAATATATTACTGATATCTCGCCTGGTGAATTGAGAAATATATATATATATATATATATATATATATATATATATATAAATGTATCCTAAGGTGTACGTATATTTCTTACTTAAGATGTCTGTTTCCTTTTTGCAACATTGGTATAGCATTACTTCGACATTTTCAGGGCCCCAATGAGCAGCGGAACACGACAAGTAGATCTCACGTTAGATCTCCAAGACTGGTCAAATTAAACTGTTCATTCCCTTGCACTCCACATGCTCAAGGAAACCATATTGCCTACTCAAGCTTAGAATGCATATGTCATGTTTTGCTACTGTAATTGTTTATCAACTACCATAAGTAGTTATGCCCTCGCTTAGTACGTATTGCCTTGAGGGTAATTGTGACGTTTCTATCGATAATTTATTTTTCTATTGCAATTCCTGAATTTCATCAGTGATGCAAAAATGACACAAGGAGTCCAGTCAGGAAAAATGTTCGCTGCATCTTACAAAATTTATGTATGTATGATGGCATTTCCTATAATAATTTGCAGGTATGATCCACAATTAATTATTAACCTCTTACATAATTTGAGTTACTTGTGTACATGCAGAAGCACTCAAGACCTCTATAGTACACTCGTCCAGTTCATACTTGTGTACTGGACTAAAATGTATGTATGACAAGAATGTTATTAGTTATGTTGTGTAGACGAACATTGTCATCTGCTCAGAGAACATTGCTGGAACATACTCGGGATGGTACCACATCACTGGATTTACGTACGTACGTATTTATCTTTAAAATGAATTTTGTTCTCTCATGTCCTGTTACGTAGGTGCGTAAGATTGAGTATATTAAGATATCACTTACTTTTAATCTTACCTTTGCTTCGTATGAGAGAGTAAGTCAATGGTAAGAGAGAAAAAGAGAGAGAAATACATGAAAAATAAACTTGGTTTAATATTTCTCATGTACAGAATACACTGTTACCTTTATATTAAGAATGACGAAAGCTATTATCCGCATACTAGTACGAAGCATTCGTTCTTGTGTGCACGTGAATAGTGAGTAAAGTCACGTGGTAGAGTTTAGAAGTTACAAAAAATTTCGCTAAAACGAGAAAACATTTTGAAACGTTTTGAAGAAAAAATTACGATCATAATGAAATAAAACTGATTGATTGTAAAAATTGAGAATAATTGAAGCTTAATTTTTTGGATAAATCTTTTTCTTAGCATGTAAGTTCATTATCTACTTTTAAATATATAACCTCAGGACCTGGAATGCCGCATAAAACCTAATTTTCTGAAACTGGGCTCACAGTTGATCATCGTTCGGAAAGTTGACAAAAGCAACAGCTAGAAACGTTCCTCCCAGATCATGTAATTCTCCCTTAATAAATTAAAGTGTTTTGTGCGGTGCTCCTGAGTCTATTTTTATTGAAACCATGGGACCAAATAAATGAAGCCAAACGATCCATCATTTCAGCACGAATATTTGAAATAAATCTGAATATCTAAAATAGTTACAATATGTAAATCTATTTTTTAACCTCACAATTGTTAAGACCGTAGAAGCAATGTGATTCTCAGCCCGTTTATACAACAAAGATCGTAGATGTCAAAAAACGAAAAGCATAATTCAGAGAATATACTCGCAAAATAAAAACTGTTCTCTGTATATGCTAAACATGACTAGTTATACATATAAACTAATGAAATAGGTAAAAACACTCGCATTTGGATTCATTTTGAAGCTGAAATTCTGCTAAAGTGTTGAAAATTCTGTGAATAAATTAAAGCTCACGCAACAAACGACTAAGTGGGGTAATTTATCAGCTCTGAACAACTTTTACTAACACGTTATGTCAGTCGCAAAGCATCTCCGCTACCTATCTCAGGCTCATAAGTTTAGTGATCTACTGAAATAAAATATGAATTTCATCTCTCACGAACCTCTCTAAGGTTTTATAAAACCCTTTCTGTGTTCGACTGTATTTTGGTTTTGTTATTTTCAATGCAAAATAGCGTATTTTTCACAGTCTTCTTGCGCAAATTTAAGACCAGGATTCTGAGTGAGATGCTGTATTGTTCTGCCAAGTGTTTTCACACACCAGTCGCATAGACAACGTAAACAACCTTCATTGAGATGCACGGACGTAACTTTTCTTGCTGGAGTTGGAAGCACTCGCTATGTCACAGTTTCCAGGCATCTTTGAGTGTTGAATTATGACAGTGCTGCCGGTCACCAACAAACTCTCATTTCAAAACCTTGTATCACACTGGGCAGAGTAGTTCATGTTTGTAGGCTCAAACTCTCTCCTACACGTTACTGATGAGCTCGTGCGCATTCCCTACGCTTAGCATGAATAAAATAACAATGCTTTGATAATATGGAAACTATTTAAATTAGAGTTAAAATGGAATTAATTATAGGAGCACTTTTTGTTAATATTTTGGCTCTAACGTGCAGTGTGTGCAGAGCACAGTGCATGTACGCACACGTACCGCTCTTGGAAAACATATGCGTTCTCTCTGTTATGTGAGTCCTGATCTGCATCTATCCATCATAGCTAATTAAATATAACTAATGCTGTTAGTCCTGCGTGCGCTAGTCAGTAATGCTGTGCTCTCTTCAGAACGGTATTTAATACAAGTTTTACATTCACGGTATTTTCTTCACCTATTTTTTCTTCTGAGTGGAAATCAGATGTAACGACTCTGTTGCATATTTCCATTACGAACATACATGCAGTGCATACATATGTACATACATATATACATACATACATACATACAACATAAATACATATGTACCTACATATAATGATACATACACACATACATACATACATACATATGTACCTGTAATGATACATACACGCATAGGTAATTAAAGCAAGTTACAGATTTTAGCAACGACACAACAATTCACTTCTCACAAAAGTTTGAAGTTACGTCACATCAAGGGTCATGTCATGAATCAATTATGAGTCGCAAGTTCCCAGTTGAGTGAGCACCGGATGGAAAAAGTGGCACCTGTACAGCAGGTCTGGAGCAGACAAACACTTCATGGCCGTATATTCAAGATTTCAAACTGCTTTAGTCTTTGTCTTGAGGTGAAAACAGGCAACTCTGCATAGACAATGTGAAAATCGGCTACATGACAAGTATAATTAGGCACATTTTTAAATCACTCCATAAATTTAATTTAAGAAGTGATACACAATCCTGATGAGAGGAAAACGTTTTCTTTGTTGTTTACATAATACAAGTTTTGGTGAAAGAAAACGTTTCCTAAGCTTAAGCGCTGAGAAGAGTAAGTGCGCAATTGTGGAGAATCTCACGTAGAGTTGTAATTTTGCTCTCCACATTTATTTTTCACAGCAGCCGGCAACCCTTCACTGCCTCACACGCCTTAACTTCTCCTGTGTTTATTTTCCATTATTAAACTCAGGCGAGGATATTAAACCTTGCGTTGGTTTTGATTATTTTCCGCGCGGAGATTTAATGACATCCCTGTACTATTTTAAGAACTCAATTCTGGGTTATTTAACTTTCAATGCAGGGTGCAGGAAAATTATCTGACTCCATTTATAAGTTCCCCGTAAACAAAAAAGAATAGAGGGTGAGAAATGAAACAAAGGGATATTACATTTACACTGCGAAAATAGGAACTCATTTTTGTTCATTACTCGAGTCTGCTTTTATTAAACCTGGAAATACGTCTGTTCATTTTACCGCACCCCTTATTAATATTATAAAGGCGATCGTAAAGTGTTGTGTTATTATAAATCTCAATTTAAAGTGGGAAAAAACATAAAATTAATATAAATACGTCACCGACCGCATTTTTAAAAAATAGACCCAGATTGAATTCGCGGAACTTAAAAAAACACAGAAGGTAGAAAGGAAGTAAAATTTATTTTTGGGGCAGAAAGTCTTGTAAGCTTCGTTTGCCCTCGAGGGCTCTTCGACACGCGTGCAGCTGCAGTTGTTGAAGGTAAGGACATCTGCTGCGTGTATAAGGCAATCCAGCGGCGAAATACGACCGCCAGAGCGGAAATAAGCGCTCCAATGGCGCTTGAAAGAAGTAATTTTTGCCTGGCGGGTTTCATTTCGGAAGCATCGCATCCATGAAGACCCAAAGCAACTACCTACAGGCATTCAAAGAAACGCCATCAGCTCAGTACGATTTTTCATGAGCCAATTTAGTGCTTTCAATTCTAAGTTCAGAGTGGAGCCAAGTTAATACAGGTACCAGGCATAAAGGTACCAGGCATAAAGGTACCAGGCATACAGGAACAACACTAGAAGTCTCAGGCATGTTCTAATATGATAGGATTAAAAGTTTTAAATATTTGTTAGTCACAAAATGTGTAGGTTGTCACGTACTGAGTTTTATCCCCACACATAACCCACATTTATTCCTTTTACGGCACATTTTACACAACCTATAAAAAATATATATATATATAATTAATTTTTACCTGCTGTTATACATCTACTAGATTTACTGCAGAAAACTCAGTTTGCACAATATGTACCCAGTATCTTTCCTAAATTTCCACATTTAAAAGGCTGTAATTTCCTTTCAAACTAGGAAATAAATTTGCCGTACTTAGCTCATTTTAGCCTCTGAGTGACTGACCCCCGTAAGTACTGGGTTCCATCCCTGGTACTGGCTGAACAATTTGTCATTGAGTACATCGTAACGGTAATAAGTCTTACACTTGTTGGTAATTATTGAAAAGCATCTGGAGCGAGGGAACTGAGAAGGATTTTCTAAAGGGAATAATATTGTCTCAAAAAATGTCTGCCTTGTGTAGAGGGAAAGATGTGTCAGTATGAGTTGTTTGTATCCGGGAGAATTCGTAGAAACTCTAAATTCTTACACACAGAAATTTCTATCGAACAGTATCTTTCTCGAAAAAATTAGGTATCTTTGTCCGTGTTGAGGCAAAGACGCCTTTGCACAGAGTGGGGCAGAATTTCAAATTCATCTACATTAGAACGGCAAATCGCTGAGCCTCTCTAACAATGCAGTCGTCGAACTTTTACATTCCAATTAATAAACACGCATAGGAACTAATTTAAAAAGATTGTACTGCTTTTGATCCCGAATTAACGGTTACTATAGGGTACTTAGTTTTTTGACTTCTATTGAAAGGAGTGTCTATTTCTGCGTGCCTAATGCATGGCACTGCAGAGGCAATTATACAGCAAGGTGCTCCAGGCCTGCCTATTAGGAGACTTCTCCAGTCTTGCCCATTTCTTCAGCTAACTTCTTCTCTGATGTGCCGACTTCAAGACATTCTTACGGCAAATATTTAGCTTTAAGACTCGGAATTAGCGTTTCTAACATTTTCTGTAGGAGACTACGGATTCAGGAGCCATGAGGTCTGGAGTTCTTTAGTGAAATCGTCCTACTTGTAGTGGAGATGAAATAATTCTAATATATTCCACTAGACATAATAGGTGACGTTCTTGGAAACAGTTTATGGGAAAACTAGGACTGTTCTTCTCATCTTAATTATGACCTACAGGATTTGAGGTAATATGATTCAGCTCAGCAATTTCGTTGATGAAACGAAATAACAAGAAATATGGCATTTAAAGTCAAAAAACACAGGTCATGACAAGATCAGTATTTTTCATCCCTCGTCTCATTATCTTCACACACCTCATTTTAAGAAATTCATCGTACAAAACGTTAAAAAAACATTTTAAAAATGAGCATTTTGGCTACCCTCGCTGTAAATTTTGTTTATTATCCATCAAATTGTGAAACACGAATTTAACTACTAGCTGTAGAAGAAGAATCGAATACAATTGTACAATCTGTTTTCTTTTTTTTGGACAAGAATCATTCCTCAAGAAGAAGAACGAAAGGATGAAGTGAACTGATGCATGCAGGAACTGAAAAAAACATCGTTTAATTGCGCATGTGCCTGATTTGGTGCAAGCTTCAATGTCCAAAAGCCACGTATTTTAGTGTGTCAAATAAAAATTTCAGTTCACCTGCCAGCACAGACGAACATCATACTTGTTCTGTCTCGCAGAACACATTTAGTAATTTAGTGATTGAGTATGACTGCCATGGAATGTGAAATAAATTAACACGAACTGGTAGAAATAAAAGATAACAATTCTTAACCTTGAATAAGAGTTTTCCTAAGAGAGAATAATATTGTTACTGTTCTAACGAGACTACAGTGCAAAAATATTCCCAACAATTTTTGAACAATTTAACCTGTAAAACTTTATTTTTTTGGTTGAAAAAAATATCCTCTGCAATTAAATCTTGGACTTACTGTTGGTTTTCACAGAACAAATTTGAGAAATATTCATATCCCAGAGACATAAAAAGTGAAGAAATCACCATCAGCCAGTGAAATTGTAGACACTTTGGCAACATTGACTGCAACGGAAAATGCTAGAATCAGTCTTGCGTCAGCCCAGTGCCGCCAGCCAACGTCTAATTGAGCTGTTGTTCTTTTGTGGCAAAAACAGTGGTATTGGATTCTGGGGCATCCTCCAGTCTCCAGTCTTTTACTGGTTTGATATGGCGAGACCGACGCGTTATTGGAAGACGCTCGCACCGTCACAATATTTCCTTGCTCGCTTGCTAGTCAACAAGCGATGAATAACGCGGTCTGTTTGCATTGTTTAATTCACTACAATTGTAGTAATGTCTACTACAGCCCAGAGTGAAAAGTAGAATGAGAAAAAGTCTAGAGTCTCTTGAAATCTGCAGGCTGCAGCTTCATCTCATGTTGCAGGCTGCAGCTTCATCTCATGCTGCAGGCTGCAGCTTCATCTCATGCTGTAGGCTGCAGCTTCATCTCATGCTGCAGGCTGCAGCTTCATCTCATGCTGCAGGCTGCAGCTTCATCTCATGCTGCAGGCTACAGCTTCATCTCATGCTGCAGGCTGCAGAGAGCAGTTATAGGATATCGGCAGTCAGAGGGTAACGGAAACCTTGAAACTTTTTGCCTCCTACTGTTTTTTCCTCTCCCCTTTTGTCTTTGATTCGGATGGAGTTCTTCTTTGAACACAATTTGCGTAATAAATTGCGGTAGTGTGGTACAGAGGTTAATTTTTCATGGTTATATATGCGCGTTCCGACGGCATTTGATGAGCTTGAATTTTACTATGCACGGCACAATAATTAAGTATGGGTTATGAAGGCTGAATTTAAGTCAGTTAATTCTGTGGGATGCGAGCTTAGTCTTTATTGCATTATTTATTTATTTCTGGGATTGCCGTAGGGTGTGAGCTAAAACGGTTTAATGACTCTCACTCATGACTCTGGCTTTTGATTTTGACTCTTAATTCCAATACTTGACTCTGACTCTTGATTCTGACTCTTAATTCCAATACTTGACTCTGACTCTTGATTCCGACTCTCAATTCCAATACTTGACTCTGACTCTTGATTCCAACTCGTGATTCCAATACTTGACTCTGACTCTTGATTTTAACTCTTAATTCCAATACTTGACTCCGACTCTTAATTCCGACTCTTAATTCCAATACTCGACTCTGACTCTTGATTCCAACTCGTGATTCCAATACTTGACTCTGACTCTTGATTCCGACTCTTAATTCCAATACTTGACTCCGACTCTTAATTCCGACTCTTAATTCCAATACTTGACTCTGACTATTGATTCCAACTTGTGATTCCAATACTTGACTCTGACTCTTGATTCCGACTCTTAATTCCAATACTTGACTCTGACTCTTGATTCCAACTTGTGATTCCAATACTTGACTCTGACTCTTGATTCCGACTCTTAATTTCAATACTTGACTCCGACTCTTGATTCCGACTCTTAATTTCAATACTTGACTCCGACTCTTGATTCCGACTCTTAATTCCAATACTTGACTCCGACTCTTGATTCCAACTCCGACTTCTCATCACTGAGGCTCCTGACAGCACAGCACGGTTAACTTACTGAATAATAGATTGTGTAAAATAAGGAATTGTTTTTTTTTCTAATGAAAATTATTAACGTAACGTCTTGAGAAATTAAGAAAGTGGTAACTTTGGATTCCATAAGAATTAAACTCAGAAAGAATTCCATTTTTCGCTCTTGATGAAGCTATATGTAATAATCAGATTTTTCCCATTCCAAACCCGATTTTGCACTTCACAGTTGCACTTCACAGTTACACTTCACAGTTACACTTCACAGTTGTACTTCACAGTTGTACTTCACAGTTGCACTTCACAGTTGCACTTCACAGTTGCACTTCACAGTTGCACTTCACAGTTGCACTTCACAGTTGCACTTCACAGTTGCACTTCACAGTTACACTTCACAGTTACACTTCACAGTTACACTTCACAGTTACACTTCACAGTTGTACTTCACAGTTGCACTTTACAGTTGCACTTCACAGTTACACTTCACAGTTGCACTTCACAGTTGCACTTCACAGTTACACTTCACAGTTACACTTCACAGTTGCACTTCACAGTTGCACTTCACAGTTGTACTTCACAGTTGCACTTCACAGTTGCACTTCACAGTTGTACTTTACAGTTGTACTTCACAGTTGCACTTCACAGTTGCACTTCATCAGATTCCCGCTCACATTTTAGCTTGACGCAACAAAACTGAATTCATTGAATGTAATTACGTTTCTAATGGCATCAAACAGTATTTTTTTCGTAATTGGGATTTCACCTGCACTTTTCTCGTACATAAGAATAGAATAGAATGAGGCTATAGGAACGAACCTTCTGGCCCATTCTTGGGTCGGATAATTACTTCGATAATTATTCGGTTGTTTACCCAAGTCCCATGCCATATTTCTAGCCGCGTCAACCATGTCGGCAGCGGGATTCGAACCCGGGTCTTTCCGCTCGCAAGCAGATTCGCTCACCAGTCGACCAAGCTGGTGGTGACCAGTCGACCAAGCTGGTGGTGTCGACCAAGCTGGTGGTAGTCGACCAAGCTGGTGGTGGCTGTTAATGGCAGTAAAGATTTAAAAATGTACATATTTCATTTCGTATTATTCAATTTTCGTATCTTTCTTTATTTTTCCTGTTAGAAGTCAACTTCATAAAAGAAACTTTTCTTAAGAGGATTAATTTTGATATCAATTATCGTTAATATTTATTTACAGAGATAATTTTTGAAAATGAAATGATTTCCTCAGAATGGATGGACCACACACCATCAATACATTTATTATATTCTCGTATATGTATAATAAGCACATCATGCACATAAAACAACATTTGAACGGAGCTGACCAATTCATATATCTATCTACAGAAGCCTCCAACCTAATAAATATATTAGATGTATATTTTAACTGACCAGCGCTGTACGAATTTTGTTAGATCGCTTCAATAATTCGCAGTTTTTCTACCTCAAAACGATTGTTCAGAAACTTTTAAATTTATGAAAAAATAAAAAATATATGTATGTATATACATTTACCTATATATATGCATGCGTATTAACATATATAATATTTATGTGTTTGTATGTATATGTATATTTTGTGCATGAATATTGCTACTGAGATCGTAAGACAATCTTGTCATTTTTATGAAGAAACTTCTCTGTGTTTAACAATAATTGAATTTTCTGTAGAGAGTAGCAACTAATTCGAGTATTGCATGTGCAAAACATGTACATTAATTCGTACTAAATTTTCTATCATAAGCATAAGTTTAATGTAAATTCAGACGAAACTTTTTCTATTAAACGATTTCTTCGAACACTAATGCAATACAATGACGAAAATAATACAGAATATAAGTGCCTTTATTTACCTGTGTTTTACATTCCTCATGTTTTCTATAATTTTATCATTTGAATCTTTGTTGTTAATTAAAAGCGACGAGTGAGGATCGACAAGTCGTAAAAACAAGTTTTGAAATTTACAGAGGAAAGAAATAATGGGAGTTACTACATAATTCAGGAGATACATATTTTGATTTATTCAAACAATTCTTGTTACTATCCAAATTTCATAAGGCAATGACACATATCATGGACGATGTACGTCGAAATGTATAACAAATTTAAAATCTAAGCTCGTAACACTAAAGCGTTACCTGTTAAAAAATAAATGGAGTCACAACTGGATTATTTTATTCTTTTATAGAGTTATCATTCACTTCCTCAACAGGATCGACATCTGTCCGTTTTGTACATTACACTTGTTAATGTAATGTCCGACGATGTTTGTTTTAAATGTGCAAGATAAATCTATTGTAATCTCAAATTTACACAACAAACTATGCTATACACGTCACCACCAACATTGATTGCACTTTGCAATCTAAACGGATTTTAAGCTGCAATCTATATCTGTTACAATCTTAGGCATAAATTTAATTTAATTTGTAAACTTCATCGAAATATATATTGCATACTCCCCAACATAACTCATCACAGTCTGAAGTCTATAACCATTGTTACCTGAAATCGTTTTCGAATGTCATCTGGTATCAAAATCGAATGTTATCCGCAATCGGCATCTGCAGATGGCAGAGCCTCCATATTTATTCACAATCACTGCAGGTGGAGCACTTTGATCTAAAATGTGTCGGTATTTACGAGAATTGCAGAGGATACGACGGCTACGAGGGCTACGGGGGTCACGAAGGTTATGAGGGGTGCCCGCTGCTGGTAGATTGCCCTCGTAACTTTACGGTTACCTCTAAATTTGAGGTCAGATCCCGACCGAGTGCTACGCATCTTATGAGCAATTCCCAGCAAAACCCGAAGGATGAGCCTCCAACGATGCCCGATATATTGGATGACCTTAAGATAAATGATGTGGAAGGTCGATAAATTTCTCAAGAAAATTTACCCAGCGAACAATGCTCTTGTTATGAATTTTCTGTAATTTTTCCACGAAATATTCGGATTCCATAAAATTTTCTGGGAATCAAATAGATCGATCATACTAGAGAGAAATCCCGAAAAAATGAAGATATTTCGTTGTATCCTGAAATTCGTATTGGACGGCCGTGTCGAAGTTCCGTCAGAATCCTGAAGAAGACGTGCATTGAAATAAGAACTACTTGCAGAAACATAAATTATCCATTGAAAAATTGTAATTCCAGTGTTTGGCAGGTAGTTACAAGTTATTTATTTGAAAAAAACTTACCCTACAGATGATGTGTTGAATAATTCAACGGACTAACGTAAACGTCCCACCAAAAATTAAATTACACTTTTAATTCATAATTCTTAATCATGTCTGATTTTTATCTGATTTTTAATCTGTCTGACTTTCAATTCATAACATGTTTCCTTTTTACATCTCTTCCAGAAACGTTTATTTTAGAGGCAGCTTGTATGGAAACCTTCTGTAGTGTTTTTAAAGTAGCAACCGTCTCGTGTAAACGTTATAACTGTTGTAATTTTCAAGTATCTGGAAAAAATTAAGACGCTTGTAAAAGGGATTGCACAATATAATGAATAATGTATTATTACCTTCCATGAAAGTACAAAATAAAGTTTGACATCTGTACAGCAACAGGGACATGCAGAGATTGCAGGAGTATGCTGGGATTTCTAGAGAACAATTGCACGTTCGGAACAAGATGGAAAGGTCATTTTATCTTGTATCAAATATGTTGGGCATAAATTTTTTGAATAGAAAAGCAGGTGCTTTTTGAAGCGATTTAGTCATGAATTAATTGAGGTTGGTCGACGTAGCAGTAATGTTCTGTGAATGTCCCAAACCGATTTCTGCTTCTTGAGCTGAACATATTGTGAGTAATAAGTTATATTTCAATCAAGAACCCACTTTTATTTGTAAGAAAGCGGGAAAAGTGGCTTCAGTTTGTTATGGATTATCAGAATGACTGTTAAGGACTGAAAACAGGTCATGTGGTGTAAAGAATTGAGTTTTACCCTCTTTCATAGAGATGCACGCATTGGAGTGCAATGACCTAATCATGCATTGTCCCTTTGTGCACGCACCAAGAGGTAGTGTGATGATCTGGGACTATTTTAACTGGGTGATGAAGAAAAATATTTATCATGAAAAACATTAATACTTTGTTAACTCCACAGGATTAACTTCAGGACCCAATCTTGATTCACTTCAGTAGTTCAAGAACAAAGTTTGAGGTCATGTAAGTAATTGAAGGATTTGAACTTGTGTTTCTTAATAGCCTTTAGAAAAAAACCATTTCCATTGACTGATTTCAAGTTGTTCGATCTTGGGTACATATTTAGAATAAATTCATGTCCATGTCAAGAAATCGTACCATCACCACATGAAGTCCTAGAATCTATTCGCAACTTTTCGAGATAACTGTTGTAATATAAGAATCATGAATTACAATTTTGTATCACCCCGTATCATCGTCTGTATAATAGCAAAGGTCTGACAAGATGGTAATGATGAGTAACGGATCAAGATAGGTTTGATGAGTTCGCTCGAATTCATGTCATATAACAAGGAACCAGTCCAAGCGCACGCGCTACTCTATTATGGAAATTACAATATTCTATAGAACTAAATTCATTGGTACATGGAGCAGCTTGTGTTCGTGTGTTCCTTCACGTTCTGCACTTGCTCCCGTCCATGAAATTTCTTGGCTGAAACCGGTGATTAAGTACCTAAATATTACCGTGTTAAATGTCATCCAAATAAAACATTCGCCTATGTAAATAAAATCTACGACATCATTTCTCTCACTACTAGAGCTTCGCCACGTTCTGTCGGTTACATTGCAAATCACGACCCAAAATTCGAGGATAAATAAGTCTCGTTAATGACCAAAGTTTCTGCGTACGTTCTGTAGTTGTGATTTACAAGCAACTTTTGTGACCACCATGGACTTGCGGTAAGCATTCATTTGGGCAAGTTATAGTCATTTGTACATGTTGCGTTTGTTCACGTAACTTGCACTTATTAATCCTAGTCTCGGACATGATATTGGGTTGTCTGTGTCGGATGTTTGTGCAAGTATGAGACACACAGGCGATGTGGTGGTCGGCTCGCTGAGCAAGAGCTGCTTTTGATGCCAGTTGAGCGACATACAGCTGCCGTCGGACGCTGGATTAGAATGGAGCTTGTTTGTTGTTGGGGTTCACGATTGAGGCCTGGAGTTATTGTCTAAACTCATTTCAAATTTGTGCTCTAAAGTTCTAGAATCGAGTCATCGCCGTAAATAATCGCCCTGAGTAAAGTTATTACTCAGCTCATTCGATAATAATTTTAGGCATTAAATTGGAATCATGACGCCATTCAAATTTATTCCCTACGATTATTATCTAGAGTCAAAATTTAAATTGTTAACCCAAAGTTAATCTCAGTTAATTCTTTAAATTCTTTACTTTTAGTTTTCGTCTCAAGTTATCCTTCAAATTTATTACCAATGACAAACTCGGATACTACAGTTTACACGTATTGTTAATACTGAAAATCAACAGGAAATACCACATAGCGCGTTGGTCTGACTTTGTTGTCGAAAGTTTTCATTTGAAGTTCTCGTCTAAAGTTAGGCTTCGATTACATCAATAGTATAAGGTTATCACTAGCTGATGGGAAATCGTTCGGAGGCGAAATTTTTTTGTTATCTGAAGTTTATATGTTAAGGTGTGACGCCAGTGTTGTTACTCGAGGTAACGTGGTCTCAGACCTCGATTTTGAGATTGGATTTTGCATTCAATTCTGAAGTTATCGACATCGAAAGGTGTTATCGAGACACAAGCGACGGTTTATTCGCAGCCATTTTAATAGAAGATTATTCTGCCCCGTGAAATGCTGATGTTTTGTTGTAATGCTAAGCATTGAACCGTATGGGAAGATTGGAATGTGACTCTAATGGCATTGATTTCTCAGGTATGTAAAAGTTGGTACAATGGATACGTGCTTTACAACGAAATTCCGTTTTATTTTGGGCACACTACAAATTACAACAGTACGTGTTTGGGTCCACTAGTAGCACCCATGTGAAGCTTGAAACTAATTATTAGTGTCGTGAGATGAGGCCTGTGTTGTTCATATTGAGGATGTGAATGTATACTGTATATACCATTTCATATATACAGGATGTCGCAGCGTTACTGGACTCGAAAAGAAACTGATGTAACTCAAAACGTTTTATTGGCACGAGAAAAACAAAACCACCATTCAGAAGGAAAATTTACGGTAGTTCAATAATAAAAAATTCAAAAAATTACTAAAAAATCTTCAAATGTGGAACTTTCATAATTTTCAGCTTATCGGACAATATTCGTCGACGAGAAATGGTGCATTTAAAATCACGCCCGTCAAACTTCAAAATATTTGTGCGCTACAAGTTTTTTTCTGAACCATCATAAAATAATTCAAGGGAACGAAAAGGAAATGTAATGTGCAGGAATTGTGGCCGGACGAGTGCTACTAACCGCGTGGTCTAACGATGGTGGACAAGTAAATTTCGAAAATAATTTTAAATAAAAAAATATGAACAGCTGTCAGATAAGACGCTAATGAACATGGGTGCTACTATCAACAGGATGATGATTCTGTTCTCTGCTCCGTGTCTCTCTTTCTTATCAAAGAAATTCTCTTACCGAATAATTGGCTGCCGATCTAACTAGCATTGACCCGTTCATAGACCTCGATGTCCACTCGACAATGGCTTTTAGGGAGAGATGGAACCCATTGCTTATCAAAGCACGCCATTGGCATTTAAAGATCAAAAAAATTTTCAGCAAAACTCCGAGTGAAATGAACAGGAATAAAGTTTGACGGGCTGCTGCCGTTCAGGCTAATAGTTCACATCACTTGAAGCTGAAATTTGGATTGTGACATTTGGTGACATGCTCACATTTAGCATGGTGACATGCCTAAATTTAGCATGCATCATGACATGCTTACATTGCACTCACCAAATCACTCATGGTCGAAAGACCTAAAAACAATTTTGGTAAAAATTGACGGGAATTTATTCTTTTTACAACATTATTTCTCAAGGCATTTCTGGACGGGTCGTGGTCTGCCTTGCAACCCTCTAAGCCCTAACAAAAGCCTCCCTCTGAAGCTTGGGCTTGTGAAGTCTCATACAATAGCTGCCTATTGTAAATTTTTGCACACGCCGGTGACTGCTTTAAACTGTAAACGTTAAAATCTTGTACAAATTTTCGTTGATAAAATCTGAGATTTTATCTTCTCAAAAACTGTGTATGAAATATAAACTATCACTGAAAATACAAGCATTTTGTCTTATTTCAGTTTTACAACTCTTCCTAATTAAATTGTGGTTACTTAAAATCAGGGGTTTAATTTCTCTAATTTGTGACTCTACTATCCTAAATTACAATTACCTCAATGGTGTTTTTGTCATCTATTCTTCCTTTTTAATTTAAATTATGAGAAGCAACATGCAGTTGTATTAATGGTCCAGGCCGCAAAGTGGAAGATGTAGGAAATGGTTAAATACTTGATGGAACAGAACGCAGGAATTTAGGACACGTTTAAGAAAAATATTGTTGCTGTCTAGTGAAATTTCGTGGGGAGATTTAACCAGCTATTTAGTCTATTCAATTTCTGGATTTTTGCCTTGGTCATAACATTTAGTCATACTAGTTCAGGTATTGGCAAAGAACACGCAATAAATCCTAAGTCAACACGAAGAGAGATAATGTTCAGGGTGTGTTTTGTGTAACATATTTTTAAAATGCTGAAAGGACGCTTGAGACAATAAGAGTATAACGTTATGAATTATAATTTGAAATAGATATACCTTACATTTAATTTCATATTGTCCGACAAAAAGTACGACAGTACTTTTGAGTGATATGCTCTTCTACTTAGTCCCCTATACAGTGTGGTCCATAAGAAGGATACCTTTTTTGAGCACATCAGTACTGCCAGCGTAGCAGTGCTACCGACAACCGCTGAACCGCAGAGGTACGTTACTGATCACCTACCTTGTATCATACTTAGGGAAGCATGGTACGACTGCATCTCGTTAGGGGTGGTGGATATAAGTGCTTATTCCTCTTAAGAGTAATAATGTGACTATTGAGAAACCCTCACATTTTTCAGGCTTTCCTGCATAGTTTTACAACCAATCCACCATAATGTCTGGTCTGCCCACACGACCCTGACCTTCAAGAAGGCTCATAATAATCACCATTACATGTTTTTTGAGCGTCTAAAGTGAGGTTGCGTTATCGAGAACGGCCTTCGTTGAAATAAAACACAGAAGAAGTTTCCATGGAGCAGCAAATCAAGTTTACCACGCTACTCACTATCACGGACGGACATTCAATCTTTTTTTGACGGACCTTCTCCTACCACGTCCACGGCGGCTATTAATCAAAATGGCAAGCAAGATACAATATTTCACTGCTCAATAGAACTCCCTTGAGCAACTGCTCTGGTCTTCCGTAGCTTCAATATTATTTTTCTCACTTAAGGTCAGAATAGGTCAGGCAAACAACATGGGCTCGGGTTTTATTAAAAGGTTATCATTATTATTATGGTCTGTAGACTGGCTTTATCAGACTTGCAGTTCATCAAAATTGCACTACATCAAGCTTTCTTGTTTGATGGCTTTCATAGAAATTGGTTACATCATACATATATATAAGCTTCATCATTGGTGATTGTATAAAGAACTATGTACTGTGTAGTCAGAATTATATTCTATTCGGGTATTACCTGTCGTAGGTGGAATGAATCTATAATAATGAAACCTAAATTTTTTATCAAACATGAGATTTGTCAACGGACTCAAGTTTCCATATCTGTAGATTTCATCAGAAAATCCTAAATGCTTTAATTCAAACTAAAACCATGAATATTTGTTAAACACTAATGAGTATTACGTTTATTTTAACCAGAAATTACAATGTATGATATAACTATGAACGAAAATACGACTAAAATAAAGAGAAAAAACAAGCTTTTATGGAGATGAAATTTTAGATTTATAATCGTGTACGCAAGAAATGATTTCTAGCCCAGCAGTCGTACCTGCAGCCATGGAGTAGCTTCAGCAACCGAGAGATTATATGATCCAGATCTTGATGCTGAAACCCAGGGGCTAACCCTGCAATTCATAAATTTATTCTGTTATTCAGAAGCAGTTCTGTAATCGAGAAGCTTTCCCTAAAACAAAGATTTTGGAAACAAGAGTTTCACTCTGTACCAGAAAGGTAACTCGTTTAGCACTAAAGCTCGTACTGCAACAGACAAGTTAATAAAGTAATCGAGAGCATGCTTCCGTACCACAGATTTTGATTGTATGGCTAAGTTTATCCTGCCAATTAGATGTCGGTGATTTAATCCAAAATTTAAACGTGTAACCCAGCGATGATTCTGCGTCATAGGGCATCCTAGTCTTTTGTGCTAACTTTATTTCCATTAGATCATCAGCGCCACGCTTCTACAACTTCTCTATCCCTCTCAGCTATGTGACAAATGTTTATATCGTCAAGTGAAGTTCATTTTTATTTAATTACTCAGTTTATTACGAGGCTCTCACTCCGATGAGGTCAGTTATAGCGCTACCACATGTAGGGGAATGTGAACTTCTCTTAGAGTCAGAGAATGAATAATAATAATCTTTTTCATTCCTCTGCACGCACGTTTCTTTTTTTAATCATACTGTAGTTGCAATGAAAAGAAATTCTTGAAATTCGTTTACAACCAAAGTGAAGTTTTTGAGCAGGGACGTACTACGTTGCTACCTAAGAACAAGAGACTGATGAACTACATTGTAAGATATTTCCAAAATTTCGCTGATATAAATGCTCGTGAATATTGGTATTCAAATTAGTTCAGAATTTAAGGAGAGTTGTGAAAGTTATATTTTGCATATATGATTAAACATTATGGATTCAGATGAATAAGTGATTACTGTGTTCATTTTTCAGCTCTAGGGGGATAAAGATGGCACGACAAAAATATAATTGATTTCTCAGATTTACTTATAATTATCTGGAAGGCTTGACCTCACATCACTCATCCGTACTCTCGACCTTCCCCTTCTCCTCCCCACCTGCTGCACAGCAGCACCCATTTCCACGATGCCCTATGTCGTTGTGAGGTCATTGCAAACGATTTTCTTCTTATGCTGCGCAATTTATGGCAAGTCCTCGAAATGTAAGGAAATGCACGCTAAATTTGGACTGTGTATGTGAAGTTTGAGGCCTTTTTCAAGACTTCGAGCTGGCATGAGGCAGAGGCTGGTGAAGACGTAGGTTGTATTCAATACAAAATAGGTCATAAACATCCCTTTTAACAAGTCAATGTAATACTGACTATGATAGAAAAAAAAGGAGACTCATGAAAAAGTTATTTTCATATTCAGGGTTCATCATATGTATGGAATATGGTTGTAACAAAAATGATTTCTTTGTTCAATATAAGACCCTTAAAAGTTTGAGAGTACGAAAAAAATATAAACGGGGAATAGATGCATTCACTTTGCATCTTTTCAAGAATTCGAATGAATCGAACACAACTCGAGTCATTCTGTTATGTAAAGTTACTGTAAATAATCGACTATACAGGACTAGAAAAAGTAACGAAAATTTCTGCAAGCATACGTACATATATTCTTAAAAGAACATAGATCATTCGTGTGTATTGTAGAAGAAAAAAAATAATACAGTTCCTTCAATGCCTTGCCAAAAAGTCACTATTAACTGTGCATATATTGGAAACCTTTGTAAAATTACCTAATCGTTCTATTTTCATTAGTTAAAGGAATGACGTGATATTTTTTTTCAATGAATGAAACCGATGAGCAGCACTGAAGACCTCTCCAGATACAAGCAATCAAGATGACAATGAAGCAAGTACAGAGAAAGATATTTATTTCTTTCACGTCAAACAAATTGTAGCTTTGTATCAGGCTTGTGAGTCAGACTGACAAGTATCAGGAATAATTAAGGCGGAGCTACGGAAACTACAAAGCACAATTGCTCAGTCTGAAGAAACGAGTGAAACCTAGTCATTAAGCATGAATAAAGCTAGACGTTAAATTTCCATTGTTCTTCTCAGGCGAGCCCGGGAGGTACTGTTCACAAAGAAACTGTACCTGCACTTATGCCGGAACAACTTAAAATGATGCGACATCATTATTGTGGAGAGTGTGTTTTATTTTAGAGATTAATGCCGGGAAAAAGTTCTAAAACACTATTTAGGTACATCTACTGTAATGATCCTTCCAATTTTGATTCTGTGTCAGGAGGCTGAACCTGGCACGATGATTTTTGGGAGGCTTACCTTTACGTCTTGCGGTGAAATATTCAAGGTTTTACTGAAACATGCATTGACAAACACATGCTGTTACTTTTGGTAGCAGAAATTTCTGTATCGAGTGCTATAAACATTAATTTCACCGGAATTATGAAACGCTACCTATACTAACTAAACTAGCTAAATTACCCATCACGTCCTTCATTTTGGAGATGTTGATACACTTGCATGTTCGTAAATGAAGCTTGTCTTATAACATCAAGAATTAAGGCATTGTCTGTCCTTAGTTCGTTGCATGAGAGACATGAAAGTGTTCCGAAGAAAACTTCTTTTTGAAGGACAGTGACTGGCAAGTTTCTCCAACAAAAGTACATTGCAAACTTAAAGTTTTCCAAAAAATTAACGAACATCGAAAACACTTTGAGTTTCCGCATTTTTTCTCGATTTGAAGTTCGCTTTCACGCGGAGAAAAATACCAGAACATAGGGAATTACGGCAGTGATTACACGCCTCCCGCTTCTTTGCCGACTGATTATGGGAATTTTTTGTGTGGGCAGCGCAATTAGTTGCCGATTGTTCCGTGATAACCCGCATAAAAGAGAGCAAAGTAGCGCATAATTTAATGGTACTTTTTGAGTCCACTAATGACTCTCTTATTAGCTGCGCTTGCTAAAACTGGCAGTTTTTGGACGCTGCTTGGAGCGCAACATGCTTCAGTGACAACGCAAGTCCGTTTTTTCTTTTCCAACTTGTGTCTAGATTGCAGGAATCTTAAAAGAAAGTTTGTTATATTTGTTGACAGTTTGTTATATATAGTAACATGGTGCTATATGTGGCAACAGGTGTTTATATCTATGAACAGGCAGTTAAAAGTGTCAATAGAGTGTAACTTGTAAGGGTAAGGTGTCATTGTGTCAACAGTTTGTTATATGCATCGACAGGATGTTATATAACTGGGTGTGGTGGGTGCCAAAAGTTGTTACAGCCACAATATGTTTCTACTTGCGCCAAGTTGTTACATGCATCGATCCATTGTTACATGTACGAATATGTTACATGCAAAAACAGGTAGTTTGGTGCACTTTCGTGTTGTGACATACACTAGCATGCTATTATATTAACTAACAAATTGTTACATGCATTAACAGGTTGCTACATGCACCAACATGTTACAGGAGTCAACAAGCTGTTGTAAGGTTTCTACCACATGGATGAGCTAGTTGACAGAGCCCCTAGTTCTACGCTCATATATTCAACTGATTCAACGTGAAAGCGTCTTCAGTGTTGGCATTGGGTCCTTTTCTTCAGGCCCTCTTTCCTTTAGGCCTCATTCTCTTCAGGTCCCTTTTTCTTGGGGTTTTCTTTCTTCAGGCCACCTTTCCTTCAGGCCTCTTTCCCTTCTTTTAGGTTCCTTTTTCTTGAGGCTTTCTTTCTTCAGGCTCCCATTTCTTCAGGCCTCCTTTTCATCAAGTCCTTTTCTCTTGAAGTCTGCCTCTTCTTAGACCACAGTTATCTCAGTTCTACACATTTGTTAGGCGATTTTAGTTTTGCCTCCGCCTCTGATGCTCATACAACTTCACTCACTCTAAGGGCTCTCGCACAACAGCGACTTTGTCCCTCGATTCCTTTTACTGACTGAACAATTTAGAATAGAATAGAATAAGGCAATAGGAACGAGCCGTTTGGCCCATTCATGGTTCAATACCGAAGTCCCATGCCGACATGAGTGAATGACAGCAAATAGGCTAATAAGCGCTGTGTAACAAGTTCTCGACAAGAAAAGAACTGAAAAAACCCTTTTATCATTGATAATGAATGGATATTTTAGAACTGTAATCCTCCTGCACACTTTAAGGTAAACAGGGTGTACAATTATTCACATTTTGCACGTCATGTAAGCTGTTTTCTGCAGACAGTGGGTTTGTATGTACAACTACAGCTTTCAATTTGCATTGATGGAATGGTAATTAACCCTCAACCAGTTATCATGAAGTGATAATCAACCCTCAACCAGTTGTCATGGAATGATAATCAACTCTCAATCAGTTACCAATATATGATAATCAACCCTCAATCAGTTACCAAAATATGATAATCAACCCTCAATCAGTTACCATGCAATGATAATCAACCCTCAACCAGTTACCATGGAATGACCCCCTCAACCCTCAATCAGCTGCCACGAATTTGATGTATTTAGAGAAGTGTTTGTTTCAAAATAGAGTTTGCAGATTGCTAATTACTTGCTTATGAATAGCCTTGCATTTTGTGTGAGGGCAGATTCAGAGCGTGTCTATGTCGTGTTGTCTGTACAGTGAATGAGATTAGTTTTCGTTAAAGTAAATGAAATATCAGATCTAAAACCCGTAGACTTTTTAAAAATATCATTCAGCCTGAAATCATTCCATGTGTGTGAAACATATTATCATGACCGATACGTATTTTTTAAGCAAAGCTCCATTGCAAGTGAAGAAATTATTACAAATATTATGGGTGATAATTCAAGTCCAATAACGAACATACGTTATTAAAATCTTGTCGAAAATGTTTTATATAATTTTTCAGGAGCATAAGGCTCAGAATTACGAAATTATCTGGTCGAAAAATCTAGGCGGAGATGCATAGCATCCAATTTGAAAGGACTCAACAATAAAGTTTCGTATATTTTAACGTTTGTTTTCTAAATCCTAAATGTTTAAATTCATCTATCCATCATTACCAAAAAAGCAATAGAAAGTGTATATTGAAAAGTGTAAAGACACGGCCATGCTCGAGGTTGCCATGTAAAAATACGTTGCTAAGCCCAGACCTGTTGATGGCCATGAAAATATTTTTTTTGCTATTTTTTGATTCATTTTTCTTCATACAGGTTAAAATCCTCCTCACTTCAGAGAGAAATCATCCTCACTTTTCGACTACCTGTTCATAAATCATGTCTAAGGACGCTAGATTGTTTTACCTGATAAAAGTAAAATAAATGGCAGTGAAAATGTGATCACGCTGAAGTTTCCATGACCATTAGTAACGCAGTTATAAGTATATGAAAAAAGGAAACTATTTTGTGGTCCACCCTGTATAGCGTGTTCATGAAAAATGTATACATCGGTATCAATGATACCAACATCAAGGTTTAAGATAGATCATTTCACTCAATTGACTTTGAAACCTTGGCATTGGTATTGTTGTTAATGATTTAAGAAGTCTGAAGCTCTAATTGCTTTCAATTCTGACCAAGTGAATTACAAGCCAAAAGATCAAATAATTTATTCCACTTTTATTACATTGCAGTAGGGACAACAAAAAGAATTTTCGCTTTGGTTTGCTCAGACTTAATCGCGATAAGTTTTGAATTACAAGCTAACAGAACACATTGTGACTTCTGATCCTTCCCATGTGTGTGCGCTGAGGGATCAGCCGAAGCCAAGTAGATACGCCAATAAAAGTTGAAGAAATTATTTATCTAAATGATGGGCATAAACTTAACATTCAATTTATGTGCAGCTGGAAAACGACAATGAATTTGATCATTTCTGCCTTAGCAATAATGCTGAGCAAGAGATTTGTCATCACGAGGTACATTGAAATTATAATACCTTCGATGTTTTTTCTGAACACAGGAAACAGGTAGAAACCTGCGGGTTATTTTAAAATACGCGTGCACTCGTTGTGAATGCGTGACAGCTATAGAAGCACTGTACGGCTCACAGAACTTTAGTAGCGAAAGTGAAGACTGTTTCTGAGCTAAAATGACCATGTTTTCCTTTGTGTAATAGCGTGTAATCATTCTTTTTTTCCATTTGAGTGGTGTGGCACCGATTGAAATTCATCGCCATTTGAGTGAGACATGTGGTGATGGTGTCATGAATGTGTGCACTGTGCGTTCATGGGTGCGACAATTCATAGAAGGCGGAAATTTGCTCTGGAGTATCGTTAAATGAGTGTGAAACACAAAGCTTACAAAGTTTCCATTTCTGTAGGATCGGTGAACACTATTCTATATGAAGACCTGAAAATGAGAAAATTGTCCTCCAGGTCAGTGTCCCGAATGCAGACGGATGACCACAAGACTGCGAGCGTGGCATGTTGCCAGGCAGTGTTGACGCATGATGATGGCATAAAGGGTATTTTCTATTCATTGATTGTTACAATGAATAATACATGGATGCCAATTTTCAATTCCGAAACAAAGCTCCAGTCAGCTCAATGCAAGCACAGACACAGACACCACATTCATTTTAGGTATGAAAAACAGTCCTCACTCTCGCCACTGCCAAAGCTGTAGAGTGTTGCCATCTGTGTAACGCATTCACAACGAGTACAGGCGTGTTTTAAAATAAACTACACGTTGTTATCTGTATCGAGTGCTGAGAAAAAGACATCGAAGGTGTTTTATTTTGAATACACTTTACAATACAAATTCCTAAGGGAAATAATCAACTTCATATTTAGCCTTGATGGCTGGTTCACGTCAAAAGATTGGTTATCAGAAAATAATTGTTGGAATGTTTTTCTTTCCCATTACGCTTTTTTTACGTTAACGATTACAGTCTATGCTGGAACGTTTCAGTGTGAATGGAGTTCAGATCTCCCGCAAATAAAATGTTAAGAAATAGAAATTGCATTCACACCCATTTATGGAAAAATATCCAGGTATTTTTTGACCCACTTTAGAATTTAAATAGTATTTTCAACCATAATAAGATTTCTTTGAAACGAGACTCAGAATAACGCTTGAGGTTTTCCAGCCCAACGCTGTCCCTTAATTAGCTGTGACAGTTCAAGACAGCTTCAGTAATGAGATTTTGAAACACTCGAACCACGTTCAGGCTTAACTGCACAAGCGAGCCTTCTTAGAACTACATTCTTGATTAGACAACACTAACATCTCCAAGGATTTTTGATTTATATATATTCTTCTTTCCATATATTTCCATATTTTATTTGACTAAACAGTTTTAGGGCATAATTAGCAGTGCTTTAAACATCAATTATACAAGTTCATTGTGCTAAATGTCCAAATCTGAGTTTGGGTTCGGTGCAAGTTTTGGATCATTGTCTTGTTGGACTGCTGATGATGGAGTTGCTAGATGTCGCAATTCGTTGTTTCTTCTTCTGCCCTGCTTTCATGGGACCGTCTATACTGCTGACTTTATTTCTGTCAAACTGTATTAACATTCGACACAATTAAGAGCTGTGCAGGTTAAACTGCCAATTTGCAGTACTTTGACAGTCACCTGAATGTTCCAAATCGCTTCCGGTCGCTCTGCTTTCCAAAATACAGGTGACGCGTAAGTAACCTCCTTTTAAGAAAACTAATAATTAATTAATGAAATAATTAAATATTAATTGATAATAATTTAATTAATGAATTGCATATTTAATTTTTAATTAAACTTTAAGATTTTCTTTACCGTTTACAACTATCGCGATTTTGTTAATAATTTTCTAAAAGGTAATGTAACTTATGCTCCACTCTGTCAAAGGAAATAAGATGTAATACATGCATAAAAATTTACCCACTCAATCATACGAATACAACCACACAATATTAATTTTTTAACTAGGAAAGGTTTGCAATTCCTGAACTGTATCGCGTTACATGCGGAAATAAAACGAGCATTTGAACGTTAAATGTTTTTCGAGCAAATAATTCTTTTTGTTGACGCTCCCTCTAGCGAAAAATTTACCCCACCAAAGTTTGTTCTGTTTTTTCTTTATTTTCCTCGCCAACAATTCTATTGCAAGAGGTAGCTTTTTCCCTCACGGACACCAAACCCAAGGAAAAAAAGGAAAAAAATCCCATTTCGTAAGCGAGCTTCAGGTTTCATGATTGCTAATCGGGCACGGATCCGAATCATTCTCGAGACCGATTAATTCCGGATCAATGGGAATTGAATTGGAGGCGAGGGACATTGGAAATGCGAAGACCAGGTTGATTTCAGCTGGCACAGTTTTACTGGACGCAACTAACGACACATTGCGTCGTAACAAAAGGCACATTGTATCGCCACCAACGACAAATTGTGTCCTAACTAAAGATACATTTAGTTGCCACTAACGAACCATTGTGTCGTAACTAATGTGCATTTAGTTGCAACCAACGACACATTGTGTCACTCAAGGCACATTGTGTAACACGGAATGGAACACTCATTTTTGCATCTGTAAAGTTCAAACACTATTCATTATTCGCATCATTATTTTCATTGTTAGTTTATTTATTGTTTATTGTCATTTAACCGTAAAATTTTGCCCTCGTATACCAAGATAGCAAAGCGCATTCATGCTCAACGTAACTATGAAGCAAAAAGATAGATTTTTGAGGCGGGAAGACTTTAAAGCCACGTCGTTCCTATGTATAATAGAATAATTTTATCGCAGAGCAGCAGCGGCCACGCTGTTATGCAGTGAGAAATGCTTGATGAATTTCTGTCTCAATGATAACAATATCATTATTTATTAGATTACTATGCTCGTGGTAATGTAGGAGGTAATGCAGGTGGTAATGCAGGTGGTAATGCAGGTGGTAATACACGAGGTAATGCAGGTGGTAATGCAAGAGAAAATGCAGAAGGTAATGCAGATAGTAATACACGAGGTAATACAGAAGGTAATGCAGGAGGTAAGGCAGGTGGTAATGGTTCCAGCCTTCATCAGCGTGCGTGCTTCATGAGGTGATCATTGGCACGTGAGGTCATAAGAAGATCATGACGTACACACATTCACACAAAACAAAAAAAATATTAACGCGTTAGTACAGGATCGTGATTTTATCAAACCTCGTTCTTGTCCCACGCACTCTCCCTGGAGGTTCTCTAATGCTCCTTTGTAGTTCTGTAGTCCTTCACGTAGGTGAAATTGATGAATAAATGATGAATCATTTATAAAATAATGAATTTATGATTTATCCAACGAGATGAAATAATAAAAAAGGTTCATCAAAAAAAACTAATTTTTCATCTAGAGATTGTTTTATTCGTTCTTCTCACAGTATGAATATTTTATCATGATTTAATTTCTCACCATTAGTCCATTCTTTTTTTTCATGAGAAAAAAAACACAAATCCATCAACTTTCCAGGTGAAATAGGAGCATACCCTCCCCTTTTCCTGCTTATTGAAGTACATTTTGCTTCTCATGGGACCAACAAAACCAAGTTGTCTGGAAATATTCCCCAATTGACTTCTAAATACCAGCACCTCTGCAGTCTGGCCGCTGCCCCAGATCACTTGGAGCCACGAAAATGGTTCATTGCAGTCTTTATTGACCAGCCTCGCGAGGCGTCGATTATGCTGTTTTTTTTTTTGTAAGAAATTCTCAGAAATGTAAGAAAGTTGAGTAGTCTGAGGCTGAAGTTAGAGCTGTTGTTTGCTCAATGCTTTTGTTCTTTTATCGTGGTATCTTATCAAGCACATCAAATTTTGATGAGGAATTGTGTTTATAAAATATCGTGTCTCACGACTCACCAGGTGAAACAGGTCACTGAATTAGCTAAACTATTGAGTAAAATTGACAACCGTCGGCGAGCTGCACGTGTACTCAGGGCTGCACGTGTACTCAGGGCTGCAGGTGTACTCAGGGCTGCACGTGCATTCAGGGCTGCAGGTCTATGGAGATCTAACAAGTCGGTGTTTAATTTCTTGTCTTACTTTTCTGCAAATTTTATTTCAAATTTTATCATTATTTTATCTAAATTCGTTGTTTAATTCATACCATGAATATATTTGATGGAATATATCATGGATGGCAGTAATTAGAGGGTCACTCTGTACACGACTTTGGTCTTATACTTCTGACTGTAATGTTCCTTCACGTACCTCACGTGCTCCACGTGCTCCACGCGCCGCACCTGCTTCATGTATTCCATGGGTTTCACGTGCTTCCTTTGCCTCACGTGCTTCATGTACTCCATGGGCTTCACGTGTTTACTGTGCTTCATGTCCTTCACGTGCCTCGTATGCTTCACGTGCATCACGTGCTTCACGTGCCTCACGTGCTTCATGTACTCCATGGGCTTCACGTGTTTACTGTGCTTCATGTCCTTCACCTGCCTCGTATGCTTTACGTGCATCACGTGCTTCACGTGCATCACGTACTTTACGTGCATCACGTACTTCAAGTGCTTCATTAGCTCGAGAGGTTTCACGCCTTTATGTTGCTTGATAGAGTTCAGGTCATTATTGAACTGCAGGCAGTTCACGAATTTCACTCACTTCAAATAATTCAGACACTCCAATTAGTCATGTTGACAATCAATTAAGCATCAAAGGATAACAAAACCATTCACTTGAAGTGAATCAAGATTCAAAATAAATTTGGTCGTCTTGGTGATTCCATATCATCAGATTGTTTCTAACTTCCTCATTCGATAGAATTGTTATTTTTCTCCTTATATGGACGACATAAATAACCTTAACTAATTTTTGGGCATCTATTTAATTCGTTACTATAAAACCCAATTTATTTTTATCAAGAACATGCAGTAATGCTTCTCTTTCTTAACATAAGACTTTATTGCTCGCTTTTGATCATCCATTTTCTTGTAATTCCATTAGAAGACAATTCTATTCTCTGAGGTTGCAGTGCAATGAATCTTGTGAAAGCCATTATTGAGCTGACAATGTTTTTGTTTGCTAGGCAAGGAAGCGACGAGCATTTCTAGCTCTGCTACAGAAACAGCGAGTGTGTATTTTTTCTGCTCACCTGAACGCTCCAGGTAATGGCACTCGGCCTCCTTCTCCTGATGGAAAACCATTAGAGACCCGCCCTTACTTTCCCTCCACTACCTATTAGAGACCCACCCTTACTTTCCCTCCACTACCCATTAGAGACCCACCCTTACTTTCCCTCCACTACCCATTAGAGACCCGCCCTTACTTTCCCTCCACTACCTATTAGAGACCCACCCTTACTTTCCCTCCACTACCCATTAGAAACCAGCCCTTACTTTCCCTCCACTACCCATTAAAGAGCTGCCCTTACTTTCCCTCCACTACCCATTAGAGACCTGCCCTTACTTTTCCTCCACTACCCATTAGAAACCAGCCCTTGTTTTCCCTCCACTACCCATTAGAAACCAGCTCTTATTTTCCCTCCACTATCCAATAGAGATCCCCCCATACTTTCCCTCCACTACCCATTAGACATCCACCCTCATTTGCCCTCGACTACACATTAGAAACCAGTCCTCAGTTTCCCTCCACTACCCATTAGACACCCGCCCTCATTTTCCCTCCACTATCCATTAGAGACCCGCTCTTACTTTCCCTCCCGTGCCCATTACAGACCAGCCTTTACTTTCCTGTATCACCCATTAAAGACCTTCATTCACTTTCACTCCACGACCAATTAGAGCTCAACCTTTACATTCTTTCATTTACCTATTAAAATACCGCTATTACTTTCCCTGTCTTACCCATTAAAAACCCACCATTACCTTCCCTTCCCTACTCATTAGAAGCCCAGTCCTGCTGTATCTCCTTGCTCATGAGAGACCTCACTTAGCCTTCCGTTCTACAGCCATTAGAAGTATTCTTCGTTCCTCTCCAGGCACATGAAGCACTTCCTGCCTCTCAACAACAACCTAGAAAGACACTTCACTGACTTTTCACCTCTACGTACTTCCTCGTTACTATTGAAATCTTTCACAAATGAAAATGTTCGTATTAAACTTTGTGTTCGTATTAATGGCTCTTCGACAACAGCACTCACACTTGCGAACTTCTGATGGGCTGAATCTGAAATAAAAAAATTGTCTTAATGCTGATTGACTGGCTGAGAAGGTCAAGCTGGATAGGGACAGATAGAAGGAACAGTTAGAAGGGAGCAGCTGGACAAGGAGAGCTGGATGGAAACACTCAAAAACGGGATCTGGAAAAGGGCAGTTGGTTGAAGAAACTTAGTGAGAGGCAGCTAGCAACAGAAGGATGGAAAGGGACAGTTGGAGGGAGACGTTGTTGCTTGTCTTGTACAGTAGAGATGTAGACGCGAGATATCGAGGAAAATTCTATCTAAAATTCTCTTTGAAGGCAACATTTTCTTTGAAGGCAACATTCTCCTTGAATGCAACATTCCTGGAATATAACAAACTGCCTGCCTGATTTTAAGGGTAAACGACCAGGTAGTTCATAACTGTTCTTAAATCTCAGAACTAGTTGAGAAGATCAAAGTTAAATTAACCATGGCTCTGTAGTCTTGGACGCCTCATCAAGTGCATTAAGTGTCTTCATTTCGACCTAGTCTTGTTCGAGAGCAATCGAACGCTTAGTAATTAGTGAGAGAAGTCTTGTGACTGAACAAGTGACATCTCAGATGATCAATCAAATGAGAAGCACCTGATCAGAACTGTTAATGAGATACTGATGCCTGTGAACTGAGCTTAGTAAGTGAGGAAGTGTGATGACAGAGAATTAGACAACACTGTTCACGTGAACACAACCTTGAAAAATAAGTCAATGGTAGCTTAGTGTAGCCTGCATTCTGTTCCTCAAGTCTCGATGTTTAATGTTTCGAAATTAAAGATTGAAATTTATAGTTGCACTGCACATTTACCATTCGTATTTCTAGTCCAGTGGTGTGAAACTTTTACAAACATGAAGAGTGGTACTAAATATTTTCCAAAAAGCATGTTAGCTGCACTTTAATATCTTATTTGTCTTCAACTCACGATCAAATTTAAAGTCAATTGCAGAGCAAAGACCCACAAGCTGGCGTGTGGTGGGGCACAATTTGAAAGGAGTTGTGTTAAATATTTCACAGCCCCCCAGTCAGTCTACAGGGGGCGCAACTCACCCTATCGGACGACCCACGCTTGAAGCAACTTTGGCATTTCAGGGCATGTATCACTGACGTCCAAATTCTGAAAGCTTCTGTTCTCAAGGCTTTGTTCCAAATTTTCCATGTAGCTCGATCAAGGGAAACTTCTACAAGTACGTGCTCTCACTACACAACAAGACGCATAACGTAATGCAGTGTTTTAAAGAATTTTTCACGGTATTCTGAACGGGATGTCAGTGTGTCGTAAGACATGCTCAGCACGCCAAGTTCCATCGTTGAAGCCCAGAACTTGTGATCCAAACTGACGTTCGTGCAGTCCACTGCTGAAATTCAGGACTTATTACCAAGCCGCCAAAGGCACACGCTCTATTCAGTTCCCTAACATTCAGACCTACATTCAGCTGTCAAAACTTGGTAAATGACGTCAGGCTAATGGATAATCTTGCTACGTAACAACCAAAAAAACAAGATTTAAATTTCACATGAAAAATTAGGTTTGTCGAAGCGTAAACAAAGCTGGTGGTGTTGGTTATTTTATGAAGCACTGTGGTGCTGCTCATTGAACTTTATATTCAGAAGCAGCAGGGTGGCCTTCATACCTGAAATATGAGGGTTATTAAGCAAAAGACTGCTGGTAGAGCAATGGTGAAAACAGCAGTACCTTCGTGAGTAACAAGCGACTTAAAAACTGCAACTCAGGAATCTATCCTAACACTAGAACAGCCACATTTTTCATTATTTTTAATAAAATTTTAAAATATCATCGACGTGGAATGCCCAAACAACCTTTTTCTTTCGTATGTGTTCTTTATTTGAAACACATGATTTTGTTACTGAAAGGATTTCAGAAGAACATTGGAACTCGAAGTTATGACTTCCTGTACGATGTTATGAACTATCAGCGTATGACTGACTGGGTATGAACTATCAGTGCATGACTGACAGGGTATGAACTATCAGTGCATGACTGACAGGGTATGAACTATCAGTGCATGACTGACAGGGTATGAACTATCAGTGCATGACTGACAGGGTATGAACTATCAGTGCATGACTGACAGGGTATGAACTATCAGTGCATGACTGACAGGGTATTATATACATGGGTGTGTACATAGTACCCTGTTAATCATGTTGTGAGACAACAGCCCCAGCCTGTCTCACCGTACGAGTACTACACGTGTGTGCTACAAACAGAGAATGGGTTAAAATTATGTGGTTGTACTCGAATAAAAGATAGTGAACATACATAAATCGTAATAAAACAGTGTGTGAAAGAATAGAGAAGCATAAACTAGCGAGACACGTGTAGAGACAGGCATGGATGGGTCTAAACTAGCGAGAAACGTGTAGAGACAGGCATGGACGGGTGTAAACTAGCGAGGCACGTGTAGAGACAAGCATGGACAGGTGTAAACTAGTGAGGCACGTGTAGAGACAGGCATGGACGGGTGTAAACTAGTGAGGCACGTGTAGAGACAGGCATGGACGGGTGTAAACTAGTGAGGCACGTGTAGAGACAGGCATGAACGGGTGTAAACTAGCGAGGCACGCGTAGAGACAGGCATGGACGGGTGTAAAGTAGCGAGACACGTGTAGAGACAGGCATGGACGGGTGTAAACTAGCGAGACACGTGTAGAGACAGGCATGGACGGGTGTAAACAGACGGCTTTCGAGGTCTGTGAGGCGCTGCGCCTAAATTCGGCCTCTGGGAAATCACAGCCGTCAACGGGTTGGCAGATGCGCGGTGGGTGTCGAGTGTTACGAAACTTCTCCCCCGTCAGCTCGAGGCTTGTAAAGTGGATGGACTTTATTTGATGATGAAGATGGAAAGCCATACACGGGCGCCAGATGGCAACACTTTGTTTTACATGCGCATGTTGGACTTCCCTCCGACGTGTCTTGACTTCTGAAGCAGGGCGGATAATGAAAACAGAAGAGGGAAAACTCTACTATCACATTGAATAAAAGTTTTGAAATTACATTGAACATTCATTATATTAAATCCTTGGTTGTTAATTATTGTTTTGTTTTCATTTGAGAGTTAAAGATGTCTGCCTGAAAGCCAAGGGATCCTCAAAATAAAATAAGTTATCTAGTTCATTGTGAAAGTCCTTTTAAGAATTAGTTATGTTTTTTTCCGCTCTCAATATCACTGTTCAGGAGTAGCAAAATTTAATTTTCAATTTTGGTTTACACATTTTTTAGTATCTCCTTAGTTATTATAATTACTTGATCATATTTATTCGTTTATTTTAACAAATTCATCATATCATCCTGGATGCACTTGTTTTTGAAAACGTAGTTGATAACATTTTGTATCTGTATGACAGCTTTGTGAAAGAAGAGCTTATCAGTCTGTAAAAATACATGATGTTTTTAATGACATAAATTGTCACAAGTGTCACATTTTAAATTTAGTTTACTGTGTGTCGTACATGTTAGCTAAGTCTGAGTGGGATAGCAATTCTTATTCATGCTTGTTATCTACTGTCTTCCCAAAGCTAAGTTTTACAGTCTACAAGCCAAGACACTGTCCACTTATTTCCTTATTTACATTTCCTGGCCAATACATCTGCTGTACTTTATTTCCTTTTTATGTATGTGTCCGGAGAAATACACATGCTGTCCTTTATTTTTTTCTCATATACATTTCCGGAGAAATACAACTGCTGATCCTTACTTTCCTCTCATTTATATTTATCGGCGAATTACATACACCTGAGGTTCCTTATTTTCTTCTCATTCTTATTTTTATATAACATCTACATCTCATTGGCACGAACGGGGCCGCACATCGGTTTTGATTCTTCCAGAGGGAACTGATATTCTAACGGTCACCAGAAACGTGTCTATGCGACATAATTTACAAGTCACTTTACCCCTGCATATGATTTTACTTCTCCACAAAGGTGCAAAAAGTGCAACCATTTCTTTCAATTACTGCCTGCCGCTTTATTCTCAGGTAATATTCTTATTTTTTCTGAATTGTTTTTGGCCACTTGGGGCTCGAACTGCTCGTAACGAAGATCAGTGACACCAGGACGATGGTTCAGTCCCGCTAGAAATTAAGGAGTAGCCAAGTGCTGAGTCAATAAAGAGGGTCTTCTCGCGAACAAAAATTAGCGCGAGCCAAGTTTGAGGAGGCCCTTGAATGTAATCAGCGTCTTAATGTATGCACGTCCTTTTTTTGAAGAGAAGTCGGCCCTGGAGAATGCCAGGGTTTTTAATGCATAGACTTAAAACGTTTCGCTGGACTTGAAGCACGTTTAAAAGAGACCCGTGTTTTCATCACCATCCCCGAATCACTGAAACCTCTTCAGAAGCGAGAGCTTAGCGAATATGAAGCCTGCAGAAGAAACTCAAGTGTTTCTTGGGGTAAGCTACGGCTACATGAGTGCCCATTTGTAAGCCTTGCCTCTCCAGAGCAGATCTGGATCGAAAATATGAGAGTCGGTTCAAGATCCGTCTGTCAGTATGAACCATTGACGGATACTTTTTCAAAAGTGAACGTGACGATGCTTTTGCAAATGACGCGTCATAGAGTCTATCTTGATTTACTCGTCACAACGTAGTAGCAGCTCTCACGGAGATCCATCAAAACTGAGTCTTCACTCACTAGTCCACTCGTATTCTCCATTGAATAGATAGGTATTGGTTACGCAAAATATCTGATAGTTAGAAGTAGGTCCTCTAACGAAATATTACCGGGCAGTACATCGCACTTGCCAGAGGTTTATAATGCACAGTGCGTCATCTCACAAACCTAAGGGATTCAATAAGTTCGTCCGTGACGTATGAATACATTTCTTATTATTACCCGGTTATTTACAGTAAATTTGTAAAACTAGGGTTTACGTATGATAACAATTGATTCTTATGATCATAATTTGGGTTTAAATTGTTTAGTGCCTCTATGTATTGAGTTTATGAACTGATTTTTGACTCTTATGAGTGGTTTTGAATTATAGAGATGAACTTTAAAATTGTAGTGTATATTTTCCTGGGTATTATATTTTCATTTTAACTTTGACTTCAAAACATTTGGGCTTTTACCATTGACTTATTTAGTCAACTTCACGATAAATTTTATTCTAAGCTGAAATGTAGGTACTCTCAGTCAACTCAAGTCTCTAAATGAAAGAAAATGAGCAAATTCTGTGAGTAATTTTGCATAATTTTCCAGGAATTACGCGTACTTACGTTGAATGGTTCGCTTTTTCATGCACCCACGGGGATGCAAAGTTCATGAAGTAACTTTTCAGGTCATTTGTGTGACTGATTGTGATACATTGAAACAACTACCCAAGCGTTGCATTTGTACCTCAGCGTGCTTACTTACAAAGCGTCTTACAGTGTAAAAAACTGGCATGTTCACACGTAATGATCTTGTGCCTCAGCGTGTTTAATGTGCGTAAAAAACTAGCGTAGTCACCCGTATTATGATTTAAAATTCACTCACTAAGCCTTATACTCTCTCGAATCCTATTTACTCGAGCCAAAACGATGCGTAAGCTGGTTTGTACATATATTACTAGATACAAAATACACCCTTCTATCTGAAACACATTACTTGTCAGAAAAAATGAAAATACGGCAAAATTAATAGAAATGCAATTTTTGTCTGTATCAAAGCCATAAAATGACGGATTACTTTCTCGTAGAGCAAGGGGGTTAACTGCATCATTTGCTTCATGCCCAATTAGGCAGAGTGGTCTCGAGAGGCGCTCTGGCATGCGCTTCCTGAACTTGCACACGAAGGGTTCTTGCCCATAAAATATTCCTGATTTAGAGCACTTGCAAACCTGCGCTTGTGGGCGTGATGGGCACAGCAGTAGCTGCGTCTGAGACCACAAGGTGAATGAAGGTACGATAACAGAAAGCTGCTGTTGCAACAGAAATAGCTACTGTAACAGAGAGCTTGTGCTGCAACAAGGAGCTGTTGCTGCATCAGGAACAGCTGTTACATCAGCAACAACAAACAGGGAGCAACAGCTCAACAGAGACAGTTGTTCTAGCAGCGTGAATTAAAACAGGGAACAGAACTTACTGCAGTAAAAGCAACTACAGCCTTAGAAACCACGACAACCATGAAGCAGCAGCAACATGAACAATTGCTGCAGCAGTAACAATAGCAAACTGGAAGCAGCAGTTGCAACATTATCAACTGACACAGAAGGAAGAACAATAACATCAGTGAATTACAATAAACAAACGCCAGCGTCAAACACGGGGTATGACAAACGGTGCTGACAGCAAGACAGCAGTGTTCTTGTACCTCAGGGGGCTAATAAAAATAACTGTGATAACTGAATGACAGCCCAGTTTTGTCCCCTAATCGAAAGATTTTTTCTACCCTGGAACCCAAATAACTAAAGCCTTACTAAGCTGTACTCCAGTCAGCTTATAAGTTATGTATATTCTAATCAAACTCTCCTTAATAAGCTTCGGGACTTACCCTTCGAAGATTACTCTTACCTAGTATTTGTTCAGTAAACACAAGCTAGCATATTTGCAAAAATTCGTGCGCACTAAACCAGCAAATTGAATGTATAAGATTTTTAATTGATCGTTGTGGAAATACACAAGTTTCAAAACACCCTGTGTTTCATCAAAAATAAGCAGTAGTTCACCAAGAGACAAGAATCCGTATGAACGACAATTTATTGATGCGTGTTGAAAAGCGAGAGGAGTGTTTTTCAGGGTGCGCTATTCTCTAGCAACTTAGCCTTTAAACTTGTACTGACAATATTTTCAGCCCTCACACTTCCCCTGATGACATTTCCAGCCCCACAGTTTCACTAAAAACATTTTCTGCAAAACACTTAACTTTTAACAGCTCCTCTAAAGATTCTCGAATTTTACGCCGTGACACATGTAGCTTTATTTTTTCCTACTTTAATCATGTAAAATTTGTCACAAAACATTTTACTTCTGAGAAGATCGTTCACTGCGGAAAATAAACTAGTTTACTTGCAGGAAACTCACTTGCCTCTAAAAAATCTCCTACTTTAAAAAGACATTTGTGTTGAAAGAACAAAGTTTTTAATGGAAAACTTATTGACTTGTAAAAACACTTGTTAAGTATTGTGAAAATACTGACTCACTGAACTCGTATACTCGTAAAGAAAGCCGGCTGACGTGACTGACAGATGAGTGGGAGACGATCTCGTTCATATAATCTGGCGTAATTCTTTTTTCATCGCTATTTATTGCAATTTCTGGATTGATTCTCATGTCTCTGAAGTTAAAAAATTGATGGCTGCTATCGAACGAGTGTCAGAACGTATAATTTTTAAAGACTCAAGTCTTTAATACATTGTTCTAAGTAAACAGTACTCGGACTATCATAGGAAGAACTACGCATCTTGTTGACATAAAAAGAACATCTGTTGTTCTCATGAACATCACTCACTCGCCTCTATGCCGTTTTCATGTTTGTAGGTCAGTGAACATGCCACTACAAGGTGTGAGAGACATGATGCTACGTCTTTTCGTGGCTTTACAGTTATCAAACATTAGGAGAACTGAAAATTCTGACGTACAATACGACGCTATCGAAATTATTAACATCTGGCACCTGAAAATTTTTACTACATAAGAATATTTAACATTCTGATATCCGATACTAGCTACATATCACTCAAGAAAAAATATTTAATCAAATTTGTAAGTTAGTGTATGTTATCAATATATGTGTGTGATGTATCTGATATCATAACCCGTGGCTATTCTTTTTACAAAAATTTCTACTTGACAATTCACCAAAAAAATACTTTAATTCTACTCATATTGTGCCCTATTGTTTCCCCAACACTACCCGAGTCCTAAAATAGTATACTTTGATACTACCCTAATGCTGCCCTACTACTACCCTATTACTGAACTATTTTTGACCTAACACTGTTTTAATACAACTTTACTATTAACGTTCTACTACCCCAATACTATCTTAACGCTATCATAACAATACTGCCCTAATTCTATACTCATCCACACACGTATGCTTTTAATATTCCTCATAGCACCCACTGTGCGACACGAAAAGCCTTTATTGAAGACTGGTTCCAGGCTGCGTCTCCCAGTACTGGAAGGCCTTCAAAACAGCCGAGTCTGGAATTCCAAAACCAATCTGCGTACCGAGACCGTCCTAACTCACCTGCCTGGCCTAAAGTTACCGTACCCGGCTAGTCATGTCGCTGTCGGATTTATGCCTCATGCCTCCATAAACGAAGCGGGCTTAATGGATTCCATGTACTTAGTTAGTAGGCCTACTCTCAGTCGGATTAGTCTTAAGACAAACAGGCGTCCTCAACAGGATGAATCTGGACAGGCGTGAATTACAAGGATTGCGACTATGAAATTCAGTTTCATATTGGGACTTAGGGCTTGTGACATCTGGAATGTACTTTCCGGGCCAGCATGACAAAATATTGCATATATTCCAGCTAAAAACGTGTCACTTTGCTCGGCGCATATTTTTTACCTGTTGCAAGCATTTAATTTACAAAACTGATGCGTGCTTAGTAACTGTACTTCTCTATAAGACTTTCAGAATGACTAAGATATGCTGGGAAAGCTTTAGTGTCTTGATCAAAAGCGAACACCTTTACAGCAGACTCTTACAGAATTAAGATAAATTTTGGAAAAGTTCCATAGAATTCAAATTCATCTTAAGATACTGAAATCACCGTAAACTTGACCTAAGATAGATTGTGTTCACCTGTGTTATAAACAACTATATCAATGAAACTCTGATATATTTTCCAGGCTGTGGTATTTTTAGCCCTACCGGAGATCAGAGTTTTAAATTGACTTATTTGGATGGTTTTACGAGAAATTTTATTCCAGGTTAAAATTAAGAACCATTTCAGTAAATCTATCAATTTTTAATTAACAAAGTACTTGTATCAGTGTACAACATTCAAAAATAGTAATTATTCAGTATTATCCTCTCGAGGACTGGCCTTACGTTTAAAGTGTGATGATGGGAGCCATATATAAATCACGATTTTTTGCTCTATGAACCATCGTTGTGAGAATAAATGCTCAAATGATCAAGTGATGCTAGTGTTTTGCCAACCTAGATGATGTTACTGCAGCTCCAAATGCAAATACATCTATTGTTGTCTTTCCCTAACAAAAGCTCACGTAAATATTTTTCCGCCTACATTTGTAAAGACTATTGTGATAATAGGTATAAATGTTTTTGAAAACGATGACGACTGATTATGTGATTTATAACCCTCACTACGAGAATAAAAAACTGGTTTATCTGCAAGCATAAAAGTTCGTTCATTATCATTCAATTCACGCTTATGACATTGAGTGAATGTTGAGGTAACGTTGCAAAGCGTCCTATGCTATGCTGCGAGTGTAATATAACGGATCCAATACTGGTGTGACGGGTCCAATACTGGTGTGACGGGTCCAATACTGGTGTGACGGGTCCAATACTGGTGTGACGGGTCCAATACTTGTGTGACGGGTCCAATTCTGCTTTAATACATCTGATTCTATTACTGTGTCCACAGCCTCTATGTACAAGCTTTCTGCACTGCCGACGGCCTGGATACACAGTCTGGATTCACAGCGTAGGTATATAGCCTGGATGCATAGCCTCCATAAACGAAGCCTCCGGTCTAGATATAGAGCCCGGATGCACAGCCTAGATGTACAGCCTGAATCCACAGCGTAGATATACAGCCTGGATGCACAGCCTAGATGTACAGCCTGGATGCACAGCGTAGATGTACAGCTTGTCTAACTATAGCGCAGTCCAACTTTTGTGAGCAAGTCTGCAGACCAGGTCAAGTATGCCCGGCGTTTCAATATTGAACACACCCAAAGTTCTCAGGTAGGCGTATAATTACACAGATCGACGGGGTTCGTTAGTCTAATGGGCAGGTAAGATAACTGATCAGCCCACCATCGTGTGCTTAAGAGAAAGCATCGTCGTTCTACTGATGATCACCCTTAAATATTTAGTTTCCTTTTAACGTGTTGCACAAGAGTGATGGAACGTAGATGGTGGTAGGCCGTGCTAGAGCTGATATTTTTGTGTTTTTTGTAAGTCAGCCTCTTTCCCTTCAACCACTGTTTCCCTTCCCTCTATCTTGTTTTCCACTGTCACCCTTTGTCTTGTATGTAAAATGCTGTATGCCACAGAGAAGACTGCGAATCCTTCTGATTTTAGTCATTGTTTTCCTATTGACCACATGACAATGAATATATGTACACGAATTATCCCCTATTATTCCCAGAATATGGAGAGCCTGTATAGTTTGAAGTTCCTGCGCAACACGTTCAAGTTTCATCAGTATTAGGCAGTCGCGTAGTGTGACTGAATGAGTGTCTCTGGTCGAGACATTTCTATGAATTATTTGTGTAGAGCAGTTACTGTTTAACGAATTACTGTACGAGTGGAAACTGTCTACACGGTCACTAGAGTGTTTTGGAATAGCGGGTTAAAACCAACACAAGTGTGTGAACATTTGTTTATAGAGGAAGACATGCTTTCCACGAAATGATATAATGTTGTAATTTCAATTACGGTAGTTGCAATATCTGCTTCCTTAATTACAGTTTCAGCTTCTGCAGTTGCAATTTCAGCACCCGTAAATTGGCTTCCATAGTTGCACTCCCTGCTTCTGTTGCTGCAGTTTCAGCGATGAAGTAATATTTTCAGCTTGTGAAAGCTTTAATTTTAGTTACCGTTGCTTCAGTGTTTTCAAGTTCCATTACTTCTCCTCAGCATTTGTATTATGTTTCTTGAAGAGCCCTAAGCTTATTTACGGTGCAGATTCTGATCACAAGACAATGTTATTATCACAAACAAGGGCACGTGAGAGGCGGCAAACATGCTTCGAAATAAGCAGATGGACGTCAGAGTTTCTGTGGGGCGTTAAAAGTTCTCAGGGGTATTCGAGAGAGCCTCTAGTGTGACTGACTTACATGTGAGTGGTAAAAAGCCCTGGGAAAGATGAAATAAAGACTAACCGATGATTGACGTGAACACGAAGTGAAGGATACATCGAGGGTTGGAGTAGAGTATAAGTGAGGGTCACGACGAGGGTTGGAGTAGGGTATAAGTGAGGGTCACGACGAGGGTTGGAGTAGAGTATAAGTGAGGGTCACGACGAGGGTTGTAGTGGAGTATAAGTGAGGGTCCCGACGAGGGTTGTAGTGGAGTATAAGTGAGGGTCACGACGAGGGTTGGAGTAGGGTATAAGTGAGGGTCACGTCGAGGGCTGTAGTGGAATATTAGTGAGAATCAAAACGGAGGATGGAGAAGGGGACAAGTCAGATTAACAACGAGGATAATAGTGCAGTAGAAGTGAGGAAGCAAGAACCTAAAGCTAAATGTACAGAGAGAAATTTGTGAACACAAAACACTTATTCTTTCCGCTCATTGAGGCCCAAGGGAGGAGGGTAGCTCCAATGTAGCAAGTGAAACATGAATACAATTTCCAAGTGGATTTAAATCTTTCTTTCCGGGTGCATTTTGCTACTGTGAACGAATGTTAAATGAGTTGTAGTCACAGTAGCTGTCAGGTGTAAGTTGTTATTTCTATTTCTACGCGGCAGTAACGCAGTAAACTTTAAGCTACTGCAATTTGTCTCTCATGAAAAACTATAAGTGAGCACATGTTCCTTTTGCAAATCTTAATGTTACTTTAAACTAAAAGTGTATAATTATTCATATACACTTATACATGCAGCAGAAACATAATCTAGAGCTGTGCTTTAAACAAGCGCTTGCAGCAAATTTCTAGTTTCCATCTGCTCTACGTGTCCTGACTGAAATCAAAGTTTGTGTACAAATAATACTTGATATATTGAATGACAAGATTTCTGACTGGTGCATGTTTGAGGTAAACTCTCCGATATCGAGTCCCAAACGAGACAAAGAAAGCGATCCTACAGCGCTCCTTTTTTTCCCACTCCTGCTGTCACCTCCTCTCACAACACGGTCCCATCTATTCGTAGTCACAAGTTCAGCAATTTCATATAAACAGTTTATCAAAATATATTTCAAGGGTGTTACCTACACCGTAAAACATTGCATTTTCTGAATATCTGTTTTCATCCGTGATGTATTAACTCATTTGTAGCTTTAAAATTGAAAGAAAACTACGGTTATTTTATCACATATGTGGTAACGTATAAAACAGCTGGCACTTTCCGCGTGTGACAGGTGTTTGTAACAACAGTGTTGTACCAGCTGTTTTGTACCAGCTGTTTCGGATCAGTTGTTTTGTAGTAGCTCTTTTGTACCAACTGTTTTGAACATGCTGTTTTGTACCAGCTGTTTTGATGGGTGCTGCACTGGCTGTACAACAGCCATTTTTCCATGATAGCCTCCTGCTTGTGACAGGCCTGACGTGACCGCCTCCTGCTTGTGACAGGCCTGACGTGACCGCCTCCTGCTTGTGATAGGCCTGACGTGACCGCCTCCTGCTTGTGACAGGCCTGACGTGACCTCCTCCTGCTTGTGACAGGCCTGACGTGACTGCCTCCTACTTGTGATAGGCCTGACGTTACCTCCTCCTGCTTGTGACGGGCCTGACGTGACCTCCTGCTTGTGACAGGCCTGACTTGACCGCCTCCTACTGATGCTGCTCGTAGTATTTGTTATTTTTTGTTGATGTCGGCTGCTGTATGTTACCGCCTCCCTCCTTCGTCCAATGCCATAAATAAGAAAGACTGTTCCCCTCCCCTACCCCTCACCAACCCAACACAGCGGCGTGAAGCTTCTTTATTTGCGACTTCCAATGCAGGTCTTCCCCACCAGGCATCTTCTGCACAGCATCTTCCCCACCAGGCATCTTCTGCACTGCATCTTCCCCACCAGGCATCTTCTGCACTGCATCTTCCCCACCAGGCATCTTCTGCACTGCATCTTCCCCACCAGGCATCATTTTCACAGCACCTTGTCCAGGCTGAGGTGGAGGCTTCGGTCGTGCTTCCACTTAGTTCCACTTCATTCAACTTCACCAGAGGTGCTGTTCAGTTCTGTTGTGATGCAGCAGTGGGGGGGCTCCAGTTTGTCGTGCACATTTATTACAAGCAGTTGGATGAGCAGCTCCAACAGTAGATAAGATCTACCAAGTGTAGATTGCCATGCTGTGATGCCCAAAATAAAGGGGCAACAAATTGTTCAGATACATTGCATCGATTGAAGTAAATTAAATCATTGTTAGAATTTTATACCTTTTGAACTGAAATTTTCAAGTTATATCTTACCTAATATTTTAGTTTTATTCTCTGTTACAAATATTGACATAGTTTGTCCATTTAAATTCAGCGCTGCTAATTTTATTTGTTTTAATTTCAAATTCATCCTTGGTGTAAAAGATTAATTAGGAATAAATTTATGATGGAAGAATGCAAGGAAAATTAATACTCTTTGAAAACCCAAGTAATAGAAATCTAATTAAAAAATCGTTAGTAAACAATTGCATTCAGATGTATACGATATGAAAAAGTCTACGGTAATTCAAACACACATTTAACTTACTATCCGCCTAACCTATTACTATTTAAATTGATCCAACTGATAAAATGTTGGAACGAATTAATACTAAATTGATTTCATGTGGGATAATGGGTAAGAAATTTTCTTTCAGTATTGGTATTCATTCGATTAATAAGTTTGTATTATAAGAAACTATTACACATCACTTCTGGTAAACTGAATTTCACATCAAATAATTGCCTTCACAAAGAACCGCCATTTGCATGTAATATTTTTGGTAAGCTTTCAAATCATCAATCTATTTCGAGCAGGTTATTTAATTCGAGTCTCAGTATTGATAAAGCATTTGTGTGACCTCGAACAAACGCATTACAAAAGTCAAACTGACTGAATCTAGTTTGCACACCACAGACATGTCACCCTCATAATATATTAGTGTCTTTAGTATCCAAAGCGAGGCAAAGATATGACAATCATAGGCATCAGATTATGACTGGAGATCCTGCTCCACCTAATGCTCTTTACAGCTCAGGAAGTCTGTGTCTGCAAACATTTGATGGTGAACCATTTCATATCAATACGCAAGACTGATTGAAGACTCTGGTGGTGTTTTCGTTATCTAAATACGATTAAAAACTTGTGTTTTCCTCAATGTACCTGAAATTCATACGAAGTACTTATTTGGATGCCAAAAAGGAAATGAATATTTTGAATTCAAAAATGTAACTCAAGTCCTTTGTTGCAGCCTGCATTGACGTGCCCAGAATAGTAATGGAAACACGTATCTATGATACGGGAGCTGGGGTCACACATAGCGTATGACTTCCTTGCATAAATATGCCTCCGGAACTTAACCCGAATTTAGTTCAAAATTATATATTAAGAAATCGGGACATTCTTTCCAGTCTTCTGTTGATTGTTTCAAGTAGAGAATTCCTTTTACAGATATTTTTTGATATAAAATCCATCTATTACGGTGACGACTTAAAATATTGAAAAATCAGCATGAAAATTAGCTAGGCAATGCAAGAGAGAAAACGTTTTAAGAATCAGACTTTTCAACGATTTTTTATTAGCAATTTTGAGAGCGTTGCTTCACTGAAGTAACTTGAAGAGATTCTGCAGGCCTGTTTTCATCTCGTGTTTTTTTTTGTGAATCTAAAAAGTCTGACCAACATCAAATTACTCCCAAAATGTTTCTATTCCTCTTATTTAATTAATAATCGTTCATTAATCATAATTGTTTTTCACCTATTCTAGGGAAATACATTATCGTAATTAAACGTAATTTTAGTTGCTTCATTAACCACAACTGCCTAAACTTAAAGATATATTGAATACTGAAAAGGATTCTTGTGTATACGTTCATTTAAAAAAAGAGATAGCAAAATATATTCTCTATTTACGTAAAACACGCATTTATTGCAGTGCTGAATAAAATTCTTCGGGATTCTCTGTAATGCACTAACCGGAAGCCGTTGCACTTGCACAAAAATTCTTAAAAGTGAAGGTAAGTCCAGCCGTGCAAAAAGGAAGAAAATAAATGCACCATCGTATCCTGGATACGACGGAGTGGAATTAGCGGGGCTGCGAGGAGCAGTGAACTGAACTCTAGCTCTATTTCGGTAAGAAAGTGTGCATTTTTTCACTTGTAAACTATAGAATAAATGAAGCTCGTTTAAATACACTCAAAGTGTAAAATTGTGCTTGAATTGCATCTTTACTAAAAACTTTGACTTAATTTAAAAAAAAATCATTGTGAAATGGAACACGTTTGTTCAAAAAACACATCAAGGACCACTAACCCACAGGTCAACATTCTTTGAAAGAAGCACAGGTTGTCTTTTGTAATTGTTTTTTTGTTGTTGTCTACATGCTGTATCTGTTCGTACAATTTGATCGTACTACTTAAGTACAAATTACTTATTTTACTTATGCATTTTATAGCTTTATTTCTGCTTGTGATTACTATACTTTCAGATGAAAACAAAAATCGGTTCCCAGAAGTAAGTGGGCGAAAACGTTCTGGCAATAATTTTGCAAGGCTTGAGGTTTAGCGTTGGGCTTGCTGGTTGAAAATACGCAATGAATTTTTAATTCTCCGTCCGTGAGCATATAAAGCAAGGTCTGGAATATCTGAATCAGATTGCTGAATACCAATTGCTAAATGCAGATTGTTGAACACAGATTATTGAATGCGGATTACTGAATGTGGGTTGTTGAGTGCATTTTTTATATCCTTTTCTGACAGGTCTCTTTGTCCCACAAGCTTGACAGGTCTGGTATTGCTGGTAATATTTAAGATAATTGGATGCTTGAACACTGGCAGACTGGATATGCATCGAAAAAATGTATAAGATATTCAAGGTTTGCTTGGCTCACAAGCAGTAAAACATGTACATCAGAAGGAAATGTCTGGAAAGAAATGACACAAGCCGTAAAAATATCCTGAAACATCAGAAATTTCAGGAGCTGTTTGCACCGGGACATCTTAAACCAATTAAAGTCAGGATGTCAATAATCAACTGACGTTCTAGAGCGTGATAACAATGAAAGTTTCAGAGTAGCTAACTGGAAGGTTTTCCTGAAGTCAGGCAAAAACCTCCCAGCGTAAACGCTTTACTGAACACAATGCCGTCAACAGGAGATCAAAGTTTGGCGGACGTGAGGCTCTTCAGGCGGCTGAGCACTCAATGTTCTGCTCGGCAAAAGCCAGCAACATTTTGCGCGAAATTAAATAGAAAATATTGTCAAGAACAATGCGCTGTGAGAACGAGCACCAGAAGCTGCTGGGCTCGAGTGTTCAGTACTTCGAACTGGCAGAGCTGTGAGTGCGAGGCACAGTGACGGTCTGTATTTTGAGGGTCTGTATTGCGACGGTCTGTATTGTGACGATCTGTATTGTGAGGGTCTGAATTGTGACGGTCTGTATTGTGACTATGTTCGTTGTAACTTTCAGTATTATGAATTCAGTATTATGACTGCCACCATCCTGACTACAAATATAATGATTGACAACATTGTAGTGACTCACATGGCTCCACGACAAACGAATCCCGCGACGAGGCTAGCTTTCATCCACCACTGAGCAAACAGGACACGAAAGTGAGCCCAACGACGATAGACAATAGACTGCCAGCATTATGAATGCCAGAATTATTACTCTTGTATGAGTACAGCTGGATTTGAGAGACTGAAGTGTGAACGTTTCCAATAAGAATAAAAACAAAAATATAGTAAATTACCTGGGCATTTGCTCATGTCTCAGCTTACACCGGAAGGGCACCTGGATGCATCGTATAACCGCCGTGTGACAAGAACAGTGTCATTGTTTGTAAGTATTAATAGGCTTAGAAGTCTTCGATGACTAATGATATCGTGAAACACAATTCCTCAACATTGATTCGCTTGACGATTCAACTATTGCGTTAACAGAGTTAATGAAACGATTATAAAACTTCACACTCTAATACAACTATAATTGCCATTTAAGGAGAGTAAATAAACTAAAATCGGCATAATATTGAGGGTGGTGTCGATATGTTTAGGCACTCGGTACAGTGCAGTTGCAGCGCTGGTCACGAGATGGAAAATCAAGCATAAACTGAGGCGAAGTATGATTCCAAACACTCGCACTCATTCTTCCTGTATCCACTGTATTCTGTACTTAGAGACTGCAAAGATGATCCAGCATTCATGTAAATTCCTTTATTTCTCCCATACTAGTAACAATTTTTTCCCATTCTATTTGTTGCTACAGATGAGCGTTTTTTATTAGTGGTGAATTCAATAAATTTGGGTTTTATCAATTTTATGATCAGCTGCTTAGCAGAAAAGAAAATTGTTATTTCTATGGCATTTGCAATTATGCTCGAAATCAAACCTTGCCGCTGGAAAGAATACTTATGAATTTTAGTGCAAATTGCCTTAATTTGATTGAAATTCAGGTTTCTAACAGATGTCAATGTTCCGAGAATTCTGTACGACAATTTCTTTCATAACACACGCTTCAAATCAGGAAACTTAGGTCAGGAATATTCCGCCGCCACTCAAGTCAAAAATAGGCGGTATATATTAATTTTATTGACTACGCTTCACAGAAAGAGAAGAAAAACAACGGTGATTTCAACATCACATTGTCAGCAATTTTTCGAATACGAGTCATGTAGAGAGATGTTATGTGTATTCAAATAAACAAATTTCTGAGAAATGTTTTTCAAATTTTTCTCACATAAACACTTCCCGCAAACGCAATGTTTCGAGCAGCAGTCACGCTTTCAGCTTAAGTGGAGTGTTAGCGGCGGATAAAAACAATTGAAGTATTGTGTTGTACCGCAATTGCTGTTATTTCGTGTGAAAGTAACAGTCAATTTTATTGCTTCTCATAAAAGATGGCCCACCGTTTTCACTCGTTATTGTCAACAACTAAAATGTCGTTTATTGTGCTAGGCATTTGTGAGGAGCAGCGTTAGGTTCTTTCAAACTTACGAATGATCTTGGTGGTGGTCTTTCAAGCGCTGTACTCCGCTTCTGTTGGAGCAAAATGCTGGCACTTGCTAAATTGTCGTTCTTGGAGTGCATATAGAAGTAAAAAGGGGCCCAAACCTAGGATTTTGAAATTCCTCTTCCAGAATGAGCCTATCTTATCAGGAGAATAAACAGTCTAACATTATTATTTATGAAACTGATACACTGCTTCGCTAATTAAACTGTATAAGCCTGTACATCAGGCTTATAGGTCGACACAGGTCGACATCACCAACTTGGTCGACTATCACCAGCTTGGTCGACTGGTGAGCGAATCTGCTTGCGAGCGAGAAGACCCGGGTTCGAATCCCGCTGCCGACATGGTTGACGCGGCTAGAAATACGGCATGGGACTTGGGTAAACAACCGAATAATTATCGAAGTAATTATTCGACTCAAGAATGGGCCAGAAGGTTCGTTCCTATAGCCTCATTCTATTCTATTCTATTCTATTCTTTTCTACAATGAACGACAAAAAATGCAAGTGAAGAATATCTATATTAAATGGATGTAAAACTTAATAATTAAAATGTTTGAGTTCTCATAGTTTAACACTGATGCATCATCATAAAAAAATCGAGTGAGATGCATTTATTTAAAGCACAACTCACTAGTGCAGTCACTTTAAAAGACAAATTTTTGTGTGACAAATGCAAATAAAAAAATAAGAATTAATATGAAAAAATGTTCAATTTTTCCTATGATAGGTAACTCTGAGTAAACTAATATTGAAAAAGTTATTTGAATTAATTTCGTTTATCCCAGGCAATAATAATTGAAGAAATATCATGGGAAATAAAAAATATTTTTAAATCAGATTATTTCTGGTAGTTGGAGAAATCTGAAATAGTGCTTTCCTGATACTTTTTGATTCAATTATATTATTTAGATCTCATTCGAAACAATATTTTTCACATCAATAATGGAATATGCGGTTAACTTGTATTAAATATTTACATAAAAAGACAAAATACACATCACGGTTGTGCAGCACACATATTTTTATGTAGATCGCATAGCTCTGATTTTTGTTAAACGTTGTTACAAAATTGAATGAGATTTTTAAAGTGAGTTGATGAAGAAGAATATTACGAAAATATAACTGTTTTGAACCAGTATGAGAATGATCACCGTCTGAGCATTGGACACTCGTGCCCAGGTGCAGGACGGATGCCCTGCATCTGGTCTCTTCCGTGTCGTCCCTGGGCTCTTTCGTGTCGTCCCTGGGCTCTTCCGTGTCGTCCCTGGGCTCTTTCGTGTCGTCCGTGGGCTCTTTCGTGTCGTCCCTGGGCTCTTTCGTGTCGTCCTTGGCGGATCTCGTTACGTACACGTGTTCTCTCGATTTCAAAGTCGTGTGCTCCTCTGTAGCTGAAGAACCTCTGGGAGTCATGGCACCTGATCCAATACAAGTGGATCCCAAGGGTTGTTGGCATCCAAAAAAGACCGCAATACTGTCCCTTCCATCTGTTCAAGATGTCTTCCCTGTTATTGAAGAGGACTGCCTCATCAGCAGAACGAACAGGTGCGTGGAAACGGTAAGTTTCATCGTACACCTGCTTCAGTGCACGGTTGAAATTTTATAGACCACCAGAATCCGCAAAGCTTCAAATCTCAGCAGCTCTGTCAAGCCACCACCGTTGGTTCTCCATTTCACGAAGAGCCCTTTGTGTATCAGCGTGATACCCTCTCGATTTTCTCTTCAGGAACGGTGAAGACGGGTAACTGAAAGAAACGACACACGTATTTATTATTTTACATGTATTACGTGTATTTTAAATTGAACAAGGGATAGTTCACAGTTGCTATTGTTATTGAAGGTACGTAATATGGTGCAGCATCGGTCACGATATGGCGCACGGGGTTTTGTAATATTAAAGTCGCTGTTTCATTCCCTGGTGCGTCATACCATATGCAAAATTAAGCATCGCTTACCTTCATCGTTGTTTATTCTTAGTTGACATCTTTATTTGATGATCTTAATTCATCGTTCATTGTTCTCGCTACCGACAATCATGCAGAACTTATTTCGTTTTATTATTCATTATTCTTCTAACAATGTCAGTATTGTTCTATTGACTTAAGTCGTTCATGCTAATAGATTACCATCCCTTCTAATTCCCCATTTTTAGTTAATCCTTTTTAGCCTGCCAGTGGGTTTTCTTATTGATATAATATTCGTTCGCTGCGAATACTATAGCGCCTTTTTGTTTTATGTTCGTAATCAATGTATATAACATAACGTTTTCATTCTTGATTGAGTACAGTATCTCATAGTCATTCAGCATCAACCTCTACCATTGCTAACAATTGATTGTTTTATCGTCATGTTTCTTCCACCATTGATATTTAATATCCACCATGGTCTACCACTGTTTACTATCATCTATCATCGTCTCTAACTACCCTTCATCATTTTCAGTATCTTATTTTCTTCTTCATCATGCTTATTGTCTTCAGTCATCCTCCATCACCATCCATCGCCCATCCTCACTTCGAACGCGACGTCCAGCCGTTCCAGCGCCGGGAACATGATTTCCGACTTAACGCCGCCAGAAAGCCATGGCAACTGAAGACGTCGAATTCCAGTGTTCCAGACTTTGCAGACTTGCACTTGGAATGTACAACAACTGGCATGTTCAATGCTCCTGTGATTTAGCACCTCTGGCTAGGATGTTAGTTTGAATTGAGCAATACACTGGAGGGAATTTCAGTGTCAGTGTCTGCGGATTTGGAAATTTGCATGAGTGTGGTATTCAAGAAAATATTATAAATTACCTAGGAAACAACAAAAAGTATTCCTTGATGTTTCATGGTCAATTAATAAGACAGAAAAAAGGTTTTAGTTTAGGTCCTATTACAAAACACGTTATCTCATTAAAATAAAGCCTAAGAAATGAAGGTAGAAAGTATGAAAAGAATTGATAATTCTCGTAATTAGTGTTCGAATTATTACCACCAACAAGCTATTATTACGCTTCTTGTATTTATGAATATGATCTGTCTAATTAACAACGTTAAATGAACATACAGATGAAAGTTCATCAAGAGATTGCTAACTGTCATTTTCTTGCTGGGTCTAACAGAAAGACTTTTTCAACGGTAACCTGGGCAGTGGATCTCTGATTTCCTAGTCCATAGACGTGAAAAAACTATTTCCGTACGTACTTTTTATTAGTTCTATAAGAGAACTTATGTTTTGCTAAAATTTGAGTCGATTTACGCAATGTTTTGAATGTCGTGTATGACTGTGCCTTGCACCTAGTCATGTGCTCACAGTTGTAAGTTATTCCATGGAGAGAATGAAATATTGAAGAATTAAACCTAGTACCAAAATTGAAGCTAGAACTTATATTGAACCTAGTACCAGTACTGAACCAAGTACCAACATTAAAGCATTAAACATAGTACCAATATTGAAAAATGAAATCAAGTACCATTATTTCCAAAAACAAAATTTAAGAATACCTTTTCTTACACACAGAGTACACGTATTTATTCTTTCAATTGCAATCTAAAATATTGAATAAAGTTTTTGGCTCTGAACTTTCTCCTGTGCAAACAAGTTTTAGCGTTACGTATGACATTTAAAAAAAACTTTAAACGACGTTTGTTTGCATTAAAAATTTCTGGTGTCACTTAACACCATCGTTCTGATAAAATCAATGAATAATAATTCAGCATGAAGAATGCAAGCTACAATCAAGAACGGGTTGCCATCGTACGGAACTGCAGACGTGTTCTTGCTTTTGTTTATTCTTTTACATAAGTCACGTCATTTCCATCACTCAGCTTCTCAGAGTTGAGTGTGTGCTGCCTCCTGTAGCACACGTACTCAGAACTGTGGCGATGATCTGATTGTTAATGAATTTTTTTAGTGAACTTGTCTTTGAATTTGATAATAATGAATTATGAATTCGTTGAATTTTTGATAAATTTTTTAATGAATATGTCTCCAAGAATCGCCCTGCAACTTCAAAGGAATATTACTGCTCAAATTACTCCGAACGGTTTTGATTTCTATTAACATGCATTAAAATAAATATATCCTTCACATGAACTGTTCTCATATATAAGACACATGAGAGCTGAGTGCAAAGAATTCTGGAAAGCAAATATTTCTGAATTCTATTAAATTCTTAATGATATAGAATGCTCTTAGTGTCTGTGGATCTAATTTTCCATCTAAATTATTCTCACATCTACATACATGATGTTTATTTCTCTGTTTTTTTTTAGGTCTTTCATCTATTCCAAGCCACAACGTCTGTTATTCTAACAAGTAATTGTCCTTCTCCTTACATTCAAGTTCTCTCTAGCTTCAAATTCTGTACCGTAGTGTGGTAATTAAGAACCATGATCTCTTCTAAATCCACTTTTTAAGTCTGTCTACATCCTACTAAAATCAACACCCTACCAATGTACAAGTCCAGAGATAAATCACAATTTTACGCAATGGACTCTCTTTTTACATAAATAGTCTCGAGATTGGAACGCTCTAAGGGATTGCTACCTGTCTATATCTAGATCTTTTTCCAATGACCACCATGTCCTTCCTGGATCTATCTCTCTATATACATAGATCTTTTTTAGATCTTCTCCCCAGATTCAGTAACTGATCCAGTTGCAGCGCGCGTGTGGGTCGCTTTAAGTCGCCATACAGACGAGGGATCTACGAACATATGGCCACCTGCCTCGGCTCTGCCACGCCTAAACAAGACGGAGCGAATCAAGTAACGTCTATGGATGGCTCTGGTCCACAGATACGGAATCTCTGCGTTCCATCCACCTTGAAGTTAGACTCAGAATTAAGCGCGCAATTCTCGGGTCGCTTGCGGCCATCACAGCTGGAATGACTGCAGTTCCAGCCAAATGAAATCAAACTAGTCAGCTCTGCACAGACTCCACAGGGAAGAATAAAGTGTACGGTAGCCAAAATTGTATGATATACAATATTTTCAATTTATACACCTGAATGAGTACTGTAAAATGTTGTAATTGTAAACTTAGTCAAAGAAAAAATAGGGAAACTGGAAAAACTATGCAAACACAAATGAACGCCAGCTCCAGTTAAAATATTTCAATTTAAAATCACCGAAGTGGTCAATTGGTAGCGTCGTAATTTATTGTTTCGAAGCTGGATATCACAAGCATGAGCGATTTCTCTTACAAGAACCATGACATTTCAACAAATATTTCTACTTTCAAAGAAACAATTTAAATTTTCAGGTGCAAAACTGCGAAATGTCGTAGATCAAACATTGACGCAATTTTTTTAAAATAAAAAACTGTAGCAACAGTGTTTACGGTACACCTCATATGAGAAGCTTCATTTTTTTCGGTTTTGACTTGTTTGCGTTATGATCTGAATGTATCCCCATCAAATGCCTCTGCATTAAACAAAACTCCCCACCTCAGACTATTATTATTATAATTATTGTTATTATAGTCTTAGTTAGCACCACTTCAGAGGAGTCATAATCACGACAAGTCACACACCACCAACAAGATGGCCGCCGAGCTGAAATAACACAGGAATTGTAGAATAAAAGATCGAATGTTAATGCTATGACAATAATCGTTGTTAATGGGAAACTAAAATTAACCGATAACAAATAGATGTAATTTTGTGCTATTGCATGCTACATATGAAAGTGGCTGAATATTAAATGGAAGATAGATCTGCAGCCTCCAGCCTCTGCTCCATCTTGATTAGAATGCACAAAAGTACTGCGTCAAACTTAGATTTATTTGCTATTTTTCTTGGTTTTCCAAATGGTGGGAAAGCATCGTGGCTGATGCTAATAAGAAGTGTAAATAAACAACACGTTTTTTTATTAAAAAGTACGGACACTTCATTTATGCCGATGAACGTTGTGTTAAAAAATAAAGATTTATTCATACACTAAACATTTTGTCTCATGACATTATCTTTGGATTTATAGCACATGTGAAACTTATATCCCTTGTTATTCGTTTCAATGTTTTCCACCTTCTACTTCTAGCCAGAAGTATAAAACTAGTTTTCATGAACTCTCATCAAAAAATATTCAGCTAAAAAATAACAGTTTACTGTGATCAAAGGTTTCATACCTCACTTGTGATGAAAACATGATGTGATTACACTTCTTTCGACTGCAAACCAGTCGAACGCCTCCCTCCCTCCCTTGTGGCACGACCAATTCCAATCAGCATTACACTGCCCTCCCACGTGGCACGACCAATTTCATTCTGCACTACACTGCCCTCCCACGTGGCACGACCAATTTCATTCTGCACTACACTGCCCTCCCACGTGGCACGATCAATTTCAATCTGCATTACACTGCCCTCCCACGTGCCACGACCAATTTCAACCTGCATTACACTGCCCTCCCACGTGGCACGACCAATTTCATTCCGTACTACACTTCCCTCTCACGTGGCACGACCAATTTCAATCTGCACTACACTTCCCTCCCATGTGGCACGACCAGTTTTATTCTGTACTACACTTCCCTCCCATGTGGCACGACCAGTTTTATTCTGTACTACACTTCCCTCCCATGTGGCACGACCAGTTTTATTCTGTACTACACTTCCCTCCCATGTGGCACGACCAGTTTTATTCTGTACTACACTTCCCTCCCATGTGGCACGACCAGTTTTATTCCGTACTACACTTCCCTCCCATGTGGCACGACCAGTTTTATTCTGTAGTACACTTCCCTCCCATGTGGCACGACCAGTTTTATTCCGTACTACACTTCACTCTCTCGCCCTGAATGCATCGTCGAAGCTATGAGACATTTGAAAGGTTGTCCAGATTAGCAAGGTGGGTTCACATGTCACGAGGCTAGGTTGGGGCAAATACATACATCAAAATATCACACGTTCTTAACTAGTGCGAAAATTGGGAATACGAGCGTTGCTTGATGTACGACGTTGGTTTATGTCTGCGTTTTATTCAAGTTTTATAAATGAGTTTTTTGTCCTGACTGTTAACTAGAAGCTTCAAACTTTTACCGCATATTTTGCCTGTAAAATGACCTCGAGTTTGTCTACCAGAAATATGTAAGACTGTTTTGTTCGTCTGTTTCGTTTTGGTGTTTATGCAAAGAAATAAGTAAAACCCTACAGTACTTTTGGTAATAAAATTATTATGTTATGTAAATTTACCTTTTTTGTAGCCTATCGCAGGTTGGAAAAAATAGCCTCGTACATAGTAAAGTTTTTTAAAATTCTAATGTCCTACTAGAGTTACCTAAAAATCCTTTTTGGCTGATGTTAAAAATGCATTAGACAGTACAGGACAAGGCTAAATATCTAACGAAACTAGTTTTTGGTTTGGAGAACAATTTGAAGAACTCAAAATTAAAAAAAAAACATTACGAAAAAGGATATTGATCTTGTGAATACGTAGACGATTTAACTCGTTCTGATGTCTTTTAGGCTGTACACGTTTCACTCACTATCAGCATTCCATGTACAGGGTGCGGCAACATAACTTCCTTTTTTGCCTTTCAAAAAGTTATACAAAAGGAAGTTATGTTGTTGCACCCTGTACCACACATGACGCACCTGCAACATCACGCGTCTCTCACGAGTCCTCATACTTGGGTTACATGAATTTCTTCGAGCTCATTACGTGTTAAAATCCTTGAAAGCTCCTAGTCATTTTACTGAAGGCTATATCCAGCGATAAAATAACAGAGTAACGATGTGTGATATTCATTCTTCTTGCTGGTGAATTTTTCTTCATATCAAAACATTCTAGCTTTTTGTATGTGTATGCACCACTAAACTTTGTCTAAACTTTCTTCAGGACTAAAAAGACTTGTTTAGTTCAGGCCTAAGTAAAGGCGAAGACACTAGGAGCTCAACTTAGACTTCATAAATTTTAACAACCAATATAAAAATACAAGGCTAACATCCGGACCACTTTTTCCTTTTTGTCATATATGCAGCAGTCTTGAAGTATTATATTTTGTCTTCCTATTTTCACAGAATGTAACATCTAGTCAAGTAAACACAGTCAACATTTCCAATTTTCTGTCTCCTATACTTCAAATATCAAGTAGCTGAGCATTTTGTACCTTCCCAGCCCGTTGCGTACCTTCCCAGTCCGTTCCGTACTTTCTTAGCCCGTTGTGTACCTTCCTAGCTCGTTGCGTTCCTTCCCAGCCCGTTGCGTACCTTCCTAGCCCGTTGCGTACCTTCCTAGCCCGTTGCGTACCTTCCTAGCCCGTTGCGTACCTTCCTAGCCCGTTGCGTACCTTCCTAGCCCGTTGTGTACCTTCCTAGCTCGCTGCGTACTTTCCTATCCTGTTGCTTCAGCTCATCTTCCTTTAAGCTAGCGGCAAAATTTACAGTATTTTACTAGATTAAACGACCACACACTGTAAGTATTTTGTGTACTCGAGTCCTGTATAAATATACAAGCCCTGAGTATGCTGGCGGTTGGTGCTGAATCCCTTTCGTCCATTTTTCCCCCTTTCATTTGATTTAATGCAGCAGAAAAGCTAATAGCTGGAGCCAGACAAGATAAAACGCACTCTCTCTCTCTCTCTCTTAACCCTCAGTCAATAGAGCAGTGAAGCATTGCCACACTTCAAAGCAAACTCAGTCTGCGAATTTTAAGAGCCTACCTTTAACATTCCTAGTTCATATACGCCAAAGTTTAATTCTTGGATCCTCACAACCATCTTATCCCCTCTGAACACACCTCCCCACTAACTACGAGAGAACTCCAGCAACACTCCCATCAACACTCCCACAACTCCAGCAACATACCTTACTTGCACTATTTGTACTTCAATGGCTCCAGAATTTCGATGCTTCCGCTAGGTGCATTAGCGAGACTGAAGCAGCTATCGATGTTTCAGCGAGAAAGTTTGGGCTGTTGCGAAGAGTATCTTTATTATGCTTCTTGTGGTGAAAATGGAGTTTGATGTACAGTATGAATAACAGCTGAGTTGTAGGTATTTCGATGACTACTTACCTAATGGGGCTTAGATGTTAGGTTGGGGTTTGACCGCGGTAGCTCAGTAGAGTTTTCCTTAAAACTTTCATATGACTACTTATGCTAGCAGTTTTGATGCTTCACCAACAGAAATGATCAGCTGCAAATGATAAATTGACCAGCAAGTCGATCATAGAAAAAATAAAAAAATGATGGTTTGAAATTTTGAGGCCATTTGAAAGCAACAACATATAATTAAAAATAACATAGTTGATGTCTGGGGTGAATCATAAGCCGTCTTTTAGCTGCTTGAAAATTCAAACAAGTATTTGAATCGTGAAAATAAGAAACTTTTGTTGCATAATTGACGTTTTAATGATAATGTGGTATTAATAATTTGAGTAAAACATTAAGCTCTGTTTTGATTTGTTCTCAGAAATTGCTGTTGTAAGAATACAAGCGTAAAAATAAGCATCAAAAATATGTGTACCGCTCATACGAGTTCATGAGTGGCATATGCATTAAAAATACAGCTCGAGGAAGACGACTTATATAGTAGCTATAAATAAACTAAAAAAGACGAGGAAAATAAGTATGGTGTCAGCCTCCTTGAAATTAGAGATGAACTTGATGATGTTCACCAGAATAGAAATCAATCATTATAAATCAATTAATCGATCAATTAACCACTTTCGTTTTTTTCTTGTACGCATTTTCCCGTTCTATTTTTGAAAAATTAAAAAAAATCGTTAAGTATTACATTTTTTTATTCGAGCATAGCTCGAATGTTTCTCCATTGTTAACATCTGCGTCTAAATAAATTAATTTATTTAATGAATTCTAGCGTAAGAAGTAATCGCTTTCGATACTATAATATGAATTAAAACCTGAGCAATATTTTAGCAGAACTTACTGTAAATTAGGAAAAATTCTTCTGTGTAAAAATGAATAAAATAATCCTCAAAAATTAATGAGCATGTATTGAAAAGCCATCAGATTTATACATTTTATTGTAGTGTTAATTTAGCAGGAATACTTTTATGACTTTTTCATAACACGAAATGCACTTTGAAGTTCGTTTCATATAATCAAAAATATTAAAAAACAAGCTTCCTAAATTCTTAAATATCATAAATGACACTCCATGTTTCTGTGGACTGCAAGCCATTCTTACTGTAGGTTTCTCCTCAATGGACTTCGGCTTTGAAGGTGGACTTAGATGATGAGTTTCGTTTTCATAAAAATAAAGTAGTCATGACAATTTAGACTTGAGAATATCATGGCACTACGGAATTGCTTCCATTAATGTCACTAAAATAACATCGATCAAACTAAAATAACATTACTACCACTAAAATAACATTACTGCCACTAAAATAACATTAATGTCACTAAAAAAACATTGCTGCCACTAAAATAACATTACTACCACTAAAATAACATTACTGCAACTAAAATAACATTACTGCCACTGAAATAACATTAATGCCACTAAAATAACATTAATGTAAGTAAAAAAACTATTACTGCCACTAAAATGACATTAATGCCTCTAAAATAACATTACTGCCACTAAAATAACATTAATGTAACTAAAATACCATTACTGCCACTAAAATACCATTACTGCCACTAAAATAACATTAATGTAACTAAAATACCATTACTGCCACTAAAATAACATTAATGCCACTAAAATAATATTACTGCCACTAAAATAACATTAATATAACTAAAATACCATTACTGCCACTAAAATAACATTAATGCCACTAAAATAACATTAATGACACTGAAATAACAAGAATCTTGTCCGACGATCCAGAGCTGTTCACGCTCTTTAACCTCAACCTCGAATAGCAACTTGGATTCTACAGGGAGAAGGTTGTGTTCCAAAAATTTGTATTTAAACATACTTGTGCTTTGTATGTACATACTTTTGAGTTTTGTATTTATGCACATGTGTGTTTTGGATGTACATACTTTAGAGCTTTGGATCATCAATATTCATTTTGATGATCTTTCCCTATATCATATTATTATTGCTTCAGAAACTTGGGCTTTCAATCTTCCCCTCAAGTCTCTCCTCAACCTTCCAGTCAACCCCTCCTCAGCATCCCCCAACCCTGCCTTCAACCTCAACCCCTCCTCAGCATCCCCCAACCCTGCCTTCAACCTCCTCAACCCCTCCTCNNNNCCCCTCCTCAGCATCCTCCAACCCTGCCTTCAACCTCAACCCCTCCTCAGCATCCCCCAACCCTGCCTTCAACCTCTTCAACCCCCTGTTGCGTGCACCCCCGCATACGCCTACTATGTTTGACATGCAACGCACAAACATGTCCATTACATTAAAAAATGTATACATGGCAGTTAATATACATACACATTTACTCTAACGATATGTGCATACATTTAATTTATTACAGGATACTCATTCTATACTCGTGTTGACACAAATATTCATCGTACCCTCCCTCTCAGCATCCATTATAGTCGCCTAACACACTGATAATGTAAACACACACTTGCACGTATATATGTATATACATATAGTATACTGATATATTCATGCATCTATAACATTCACTCACACATTCAGTATTTCACGCGTACGGAATACCTTTACATTATGTTTTCTATTAAATTACCGTAATGTTTTTGATCACAATTCACCTAGGATACCTAGGTACAGACTCTCACCCCATTTAAGTCCCATCTTTACATCGTCGCTCCAATTCCAGGCCAACAAAGCCTACCTCATGCGATGGAAGAGCTGAGTTTAAGTCTTCAAACTCCCCAGCCAACTTCGAGTCTCATAGATTATTCATGCGCTCATAATTGCTCCTGCTTGTAATACTAGCGGATTTTTAGCTGGATTTTGAGCCTGGTTTTTATTCCTGGAGGAGAGCGAAGGAGAGACACAGCGGAGTCGCTCAAATGAGAGATGTTCTAAGTGCTGCTCACTAATTTTAAGCGGCCGTTGCTCAGTGATGGACGATCTAGGAAATTTCTATTTTTTAGGGCGTCGGTCAGCTGGTAATGAAGAGCAGATATTAACATGTTTGTGGTATTACAGCATAAGTAATGAGCTCAATACAATGACGAACAACGTATAAGGCAGTTATAAATTAGGATTCGATTTAGGTGAACGTAGAATTCAGTTTCAATTTTAGATACTTATAGAGTAAACACAGAATGCAATTTTTATTCTAGATACGGTTAGGTTAAACATAAATTAATTTTAATATATGATGCACGTACGTTAAATATATGCCGAATATATCCAGAGGTCTATTTGGTTTAATAACTCATTTGTTAGCTGAATATGTATAGATAGAAACTACATTTTGAGGAACAAACTACATCAATTTATCACAACCATTTTAAAGAATTCGGTAATCTGCTCGACGGAAAAGACCGAGCATTTTGCACTCACGATTATGTAAAACGCAGTGAGCGAGCGTTTGAGTGATCAAAAATTTGGCAACATCGTCTCGCTCACTGAAAAAGAACAAGGCGCTTTTAAGGCATGTCTGACTTTTCCATGCATAAGAATGAAGGGGCCGGCCGACTACACTTGTATTTGTTTCGAAGCTTTTCTTTTACCCATTGGCATTCCATGGTTCCTCTGGATCTAATGCACCGACCTCCGGTGATTTATTTATCCGGTACTGGAATACTTTGGTCGCTATTCGGATTCCTTTCGCTCTCTTAAATTCTCAATCCTGAACGCAATCGATAATTTCTCCGGACATCATTTTCTGATCGTAGAATGAAAGCACCGCTCGACTTCTGACTTAGCGATATTTTGAGCGTAACTTTTGAAATGCGGTCTAAAATTCTCATGGTTTGGGATCGCAGACCTGGATTGGGCTTAGCGACAAATTTTCTCTCTCCTTAACTCTGAATGCATACGAAAATTAGATGCTTGATCTTTGAGCTCTTTATTTCGAATTACAAGATAAGCAATATTGAAATTATGTTGAACTATTGAAAATTGTGAAAAGTTGTACCCGACACAAGATGAGATGATTTCGACGATTTCGTGCGTATTTTTAGACACGAAAACATTTGCTTCATTGATCAGAGTATAAAGTAAATACGATGAACGCTGAAGACGCTCAGAGAATTACTTTCACGAGGCATGGGGATTTTCCTGATGAATTTTGGCCCATTCCGTTTTAGGTTTTGACTTTTGGACCTCTGTATTTTGGTGATCTATTGCTAAAACGTTACTTTAACGTATGGACCTGATACCATAACCAAGAAGTTTCAAGTCTGGGAGCAAAGGAGGACATTCTTCCTCCAAAATGAACCGATGAACATTGGATGTCAACCTCTCAAGCGTTTTCTTAGCTCCATGTGAGGCTGCTGAGCTGTGTTAACAGGACCTCTCGCATTTTTTATAATGATTTTAAGAAGGCAAGAGTGACTCTACAAGAATGCCATCGCAGTAATTTTCTTGGTTACTTTTAAGTCATTCTTCCCAAAAAATCAATGGACTTGTTCTAGTTTCAGAAATCGTAGCCCAAACCATCACTGACGCTGCTCATTGTCTTCTAGTGAATATCCGGATGTCCATCTCACCAGCCCTAGACCAAAGTCGACCGTTTTGTACGTTAAACTTTTGCCAGAAATAAAGTTTCTCTTCATCATTGAACACAAATTTCGGAAACATACTTTCGCGGATACGAAAGAGAAGGATTTCAGCTCGTGGAAGATGTTTGTGCGCAGTTTTCGCAGAAAATTGTTTCTTTTGACGCTTGTAAGGAGAGGTCTTCGAGTTCTTGTGAAGAATGGTAGACATGGGTTCGGCGGATACATCCCCCTCTTTTGCAAGAGTTTTGAGAAATCTCTTTTTTCTCTGAGTTTTTCTAGTGGATTTTACCAATTTTGAGATTCTGGCAGTTCGAAAACAACCTTGTACAAGCTGATTCTTTGCTTGTCCAATCTTTTTGAACAGCTTCGACTTCCGCTATGCGACCATTCTGCCAATTTTTATGGTTTTCGTATAATATTATCCGTCTCAAATTTTCTCTCCTTATACACCCTAAAATGCCTATTCTTTTGTTCAAATCTTTAGCCATTTTCTAGATATTATACTTGACGATTGTATGTTTGTTAATACACAAAAATTGCCGATAAAATAGAATCTTATTGCTCTATATTTGAATGTCACCTCAATTGTTGTCTCCTTGTATGTTGCATTATACTCTACTTTTTACAGACTTGTATTCCTATTTGAAAAATGTAACTCCACTGTTTCTCTCTGCGTAGTGCAATACAGATAGTTTTGTAATAGTTTCGAATTGTAACTCCTCCAGTACGTCCCGTATGTAGTTCGTTTGGTTCCTCAAACTTTCTTGCCTTACTTTTACAACACATGTTTTTTGAAGTCCCTTCGCCTGCAATTTTCAGAGTCTATTTTGCAATTCCTGTTAAAAAAGGTTTCTCTTCACTGTTTTTGCGTTTATATTTGCCAGTATTAATACATAACTTTTGTAAAACACTTCACATAACCTGTTATAATGCATTATTGCGTAACCTGTCGTACACTAAAAATTTATGCACCATGAGAATGATTTCTCGATTTTGAGAACACGTTACCAAAATTCCCCGTAAGTTTTCGAGGTCATCCGTGTTTCACAAACAAGAGATGAAGCTGCTTCTTAGAACACACGTAGTGTTTGTCACTGGCTCTGTTCAGGGACACTTTGCTATCCTAGTTCTAAAGAAAAACAAGGTTATGAGACTTTCGCTGGATGAAAACGTTATTTATTATTCATATTAGTAGGTACTGTTTGCAAAACACGAGACTAGGATACGACTGACGAGTTAAGAATATAGACCTTTAGGTAAATGTAACATTGAAAAACATTATGACGACACAATTATCGTAATTAACATACATCAGGTAGCCAATAACATGTCATCACCCTAACTTTGTCACACAGACAGGATGATCACACCATCTGCACCACAGACAGGATCATCACA
>VCRD01000410.1:20093-139669 GCA_006783055.1 Trinorchestia longiramus | reverse complement strand
GTAACATTAATTTTACTCACCCCCATGACCTGGCACGAACACACAACTTATCAGCCTGCACCAAGGATTGAGGTCTCCACTCACTCAACTTAGTCGCTTAGTGAGCATACGGCGGCTGGTCAACCAGGGCACGTGCATCATAATGCTAATGTTGAAATTTTGACCACCACTGCAGCATTTGTGTTCTAAAATGAAAAGTTGTTGAACTGTCCATGAGTCCGTACACCACATCATCGAAAATAAATCTTGTGTTTAATTTCTCCTTTTCAGTTATTGGCGTCAACGTGCAGAGAAAAGTTCAGAAATCATTAAAACTGGGCTGTTTCCATTTAGATAATTTGTTGCTAATTTCACAGTATTGTATCTACTTTCAAGAGTAACAACCCGGGACGACTTTTAAGTATAAATATTCCTTGCATTTCTACCAAAAAAAATGGATTAACTCTTAGTAATGAGTGAGTGCGATTCAGTTTGGTTATTCATTTGCATTAACTTCTCGTAGTCTCTATGCCGTGTCTGGTTGCTGTCAAGGCTACTTTTTATCGATGACTATCTAGAGTAGAGGTACTTAACCAAGGATAAATTTACCTCTATGCCCTAGTAAATTTACCCCTGGTTGAGAACCTCTGATCTATGGACAGTTACAGACATAGACAGTTACAGACATGGACAGTTACAGACATAGACAGTTATATACATAGACAGTTACAGACATAAGTCGTTACAGACATAAGCAGTTACAGACATAGACAGTAAGAGATATAAACAGTTACATACATAGACAGTTGCAGACACAAATTTTCTATGTACTAACCCATGCTCATTATTGTAACACGAGGTTAAAAGTACGACACATCTTTTGATTAGAGAGATGATGATACAAGAGCCATTTGGTATTCATTCACCATTCTTTTCCTGCTTCATTGCACTATGAACACAAGCTCTTTGAGCACAACGCTAATAAGAACTCTTTTATTTTCACACGAATTCCCTTTGTCTGGTAATTTTTCCAGCTCTGGAGCTCAGCGAAGTGGGAGGAGCTTCCTCCTGACAGCCAAGAATTAATGACTATGTCAGTTGGTGGTCAAAGTTTTTCTCAGTTGTACTCATGCTTTAGGTCTCCAAATAAGTGTCACCTGAAAAGATGGAGGTAAATTGCTATGAATCTCGCTACATCTCTTAAGCTGCTCAGCTTACGAAGTGACTAATCTTCACATGGAAATAAACCTTGCCTGTATAAATGTTCACATGTGTATAGTAGCAGCACGATGTATAGTGAGACATTGCGTGTGTATTGACAGTTTGCTTTCATGAATTTGGTAACAAATTATGGAGATTTTCCTTCAGAGGACAGAATTCTATCCTATCTTATCCTCACCACCTCATACCAGACTTCAAATCGCGAGCAAATATCTTTTCTTGAATTTCACATGAAGACATTTTTGTATAGCAATTGTACCTAAATTACTCAAATCAGATGACCAGAAAATCCGGTTAGGTCTCTCAGTCTATGAATAAATTTCAGAGCCTCTTTAAATTAGATTAGGTGATCCAACACTACCTCTGTCACCACACGGAACTACCACTAAATCCCCCTCGTCCCCTCCCTCTCACCGGGATGGCAACCCGCCTGCTGTCCTTATGTTCGTGCTTTTATAGAAAGGTTGAGGGACTAGATGCGCTAGATCAGATCGACGGTCAGATCAGCGCTACAAACCTGAGTCGAGATATGAATTTCAACCCTAAACACTATTGTCTGCAGTCTTAAACGCCAAGATCTTCAACCCTAAGCACCAACGCCTTTGGTCTTAACACCAAGGCCTTTAGCCCTGAGCGTCAAGGTCTTCAGCCCTAAGCGTCAAGGCCTTCAGCCCTGGGCGTCAAAGCCTTTGGCCCTGAGCGTCAAGGCCTTCAGCTCTGAGCGTCAAAGCCTTTGGCCCTGAGCGTCAAGGCCTTCAGCCCTGAGCGTCAAGACCTTCAGCCCTGAGCATCAAGGCCTTCAAGCTGATGCTGCTTTATGCATACCAAGCCTCCGGGCCAGTGATTACTTAACACGTTGAGTGCGATTGTCTAGCTGGTGCAAATCTTTACTTTGTACACACAGTCACTAGAAAGCTTTGAAAAAATTACAGAACCTAACCTGAGCGACCCACCGGTGGGTCGTATCGCACTTAACGTGTTAAATTAAAGCTTAACCTTTAGGAACCTTCTGTCTTAGTTCGCCTGTAAGTATGGTAAGTTTTCGTTTCCTTTACAGCTGGGTTAGTCCTTGGTTTTCAACTAATTTAAAAAAAAATCTCATCTAAAGTTTTTTTCAGAAAAAAATTTGTGGGTTAACCAGGTTTAAATTTTCTCCATTATCCACCCAAAGTGAATCCCTCAAAAACATCTTCTTAGACATCTTCAAATGTTTCAAATTTGTATAACTTGAAATATTGTGAGTTGATCTCTTTGAGGCACCGAACTGAGGAATCAAAAGTTAGAAAATTTTGAGAAATACATCAGCGTTGCAGCCAGACTCTACCTTCGAGACGTCCTTCTCTTCGGGGAAAACAGCCGAACTTCCAAGAAACTTTCAGGAAGAACAAATTTTTCGCTGCCGAACCTTCGAGAAAAAGGACATAAAAGACTTTTTCCTAAAGATTTAGCCTTGCTACCATGAGCTATATTTTTCTTTTTGAAATGATTTTTGGAGGACACCACACACACTCGAAAGTCGAAATCCTGAAATGGATCCTGAAATTCGAATGATTTTTTAAAGAAGGAAACCAATGTTTTCTTACACGTTTCATCTTTATTATTTTAGTTTACTATTCAAACTTTTGATCATTTTAAGTTATTTTCAATTTCAAATTAGAACCAGTGTAATACACACTAAAATGATAAAATAATTTATATAGTAAAAAGAATGACTTTTGTGTGCTATTAGTGCTCATAAAATCTCAAATCATTTCTTCTCTAAACTTTTGACTCAATCACACGATTTTTTAAACGTAAACTTGTGTTACAGAAACACGTATGTTATTAAAATTACAAATAAAGTACTGAAATTGTGTTAGGCCTACATCAAGAATTTGATATTTCATAGTCATTGATTCCGGAATTCCCACAGAAATGACTAAAATGCACGTAAAAACTCAATGCCTCCAATTACCATCCGATATATTACTAATAGTTGTTTGTTAGGTAAGAAATCCCATTCAGTACAAAAAAACGAATAAACATTTTTGCAATGTAAAATTTGTAATGTAAGAACTCAGTCGGTACAACAACCGATGACGATGAGCTCAAATCAACTTTATTTGCATTTGAGCTCTATGGTTGCATTGAAAATATTCTTAGAACTCATGTGACATTAATCATGGAAAGCTTCAATCTGCTTTACTTAAACAACACTACTTGTCCAAGTCAAACTGCTGAATCTTAGTTAATCGGTTTGATAAATACAATTTTTTTTGCTACAGCATATCAGTGAACCAATTAGACAAAACAATATTTTTGACCTTAATGACGACCCCTAACATCAGAATAATTGGATTAGTAATTACGGACAAGATCGCTGATCACCATATGATAGACTTCCTACTCCAAGCCCACGACCCTAACGCTAGGACTCAAACTCGAACTTAAAAACGTCCTAAATTATGATACATACGGACCAACTTCGAATTAAGGAAAGAGAAGTTCGGAAGTTTTGACTGCGAAGTACTAATGAGGAACGAAAGTGTCGAGGAATGTTACGTGATATTAAAAAAAATCGCAACCGCCTGATTACCACATCTGAACAAAAAGAATAAGACTACCTAAAAACCCTCCTAAGTTTTCACGGGAAATTAAGCGCTTTATAATGATCAAATAGTTGTACAGAAGACTTAAAAGGTATCTAGAAGAATTTCAACTACAACTACATCTGCAAATGCAGGGCTGTTAAACGAGCAATAAGATATTCGAAACGAAGTAAAGAAATTGTGATTACAGTATTAGCAAAAGCATATCCAAAGAGCTTCAACAAATAAGTAAATCGACGTTGATGGCTCAACTCAAGCAAAAGAAAAGCCCGAATTCAAAATACATATTTTACTTCAGTGTTCATTCACGAAAATTTAACTAAAATCTCGCAACCCGACTAGTTAAAACCCCAAGAAATTTTGACATACGACATACAATAGAATAAGGCAATAGGAAAAGAACCGTTTAGTATATTTTTGAATCGCTACCCAAATCCCACGCCAAGAATGATATTCACAGAAGAAGAGGTAGAAAAAACCGAGCCTCCTAAACCCATATAAACCTACTGGACCGAACAGCCTTGCTTCTCCAATACCCAAAGAAACAGCCAAAATAGTAAACGAACCCTTAGCAAAAGCCTTTACTTGATCGCTTGAAACAGGGATTGTTCTGGAAGATTGGAAGAAGACAATAGTCACTCTTATTTTCTAAACGGGGAAGAAACAAGCAACCAATAACAATCATCCGATTAATCTGACGTCTGCCTTCATTAAATCAAGAAAAAGTTTACTCAAAGTCCGTATAACGTAAACACCTCCGAGGCCTAGACCTAATTAATGATACCCAGCTCAGATTCATGAAAACGTAGGCTCACAAACCTAGGCAAAGTGGAAGCTTATGGTATACAAGGCAACTTCCCAGGAATGATATGAGACTGGCTCACTGATTGCACTCAACCAGTGATGATTCATGATTGAGCCAGTGATTTAACGCATGTAATATCAGGAGTCCTCCAAGGGAGCATTTTAAGTCCGCTCCTCTTCGTCATTTACATCAACGACCTTGTCGTTGGAATTATCAGTAAATTCATTCATCTAAAGAGACAGCAACTATTCAATCAGACTTCAATCGTCTATTACAATGGATTGAAATCTGGACATTGAGCTCCAACATTAGTAAATGTTTTAGTAACGTGCCTTCAACGGTCGTGAGGGCAAGCAGGGTGGCGTGAGGAGTGTGTGGCGTAGGGGGGGAAGACAGAAGATTAGGATTAGGCCTAGCCTGGTGCTGGGGTTGCCTGCCAACACCATGCCAAAAAATGTGATACATTTAAATGAACTTTATTTCCAATAGAGTACACAGTACATAAATATTGGGTATATGGTATATCATTTGGGTATTGGGTATATCATTTACGGGAGAATTACGAAAGAACGAGAACTGTTTTTATCCAACTATGGTTATTAGCTAACGAATTTCTGGGTTAAATTTCGCTGGGTCCAATAATAAAAATAATGAAAATGTTCGTACAAGTTCTAAGCTGATAATGTATTTTATAAAATTTAACATTTTTTGCATTTACAGCACGTTACAATTTAAGCTCGTGTGAGACCTAAAAAGTTCTACATTTTGAAGCTTGTCGAGAATTTTGTACACTGTTTATGACTGCAGCGGAGTGAAGGGCGAAAGCAAACGAGGCTTTCATGGATAAAGTATTGCAATGATGTCTTTTTTTGCTGCCAATACCAAAAAGAGATTTTCTGAAAAATATTTCATACTTCTCAGTTTTCAAAAATATAAAATATGTTTAGTTTAGGAAATCATTCATAACTTATTCAGTGTTTTTCAACATCTGCTTGTTTGTTAACTTCATACCGAACAATGTTGAGCACCGTCAAAATGTTGTATGAAAAGTATGAGTTTCCAATTTCTTAGCGTTTGGGGGCATTAAAGAATCCCTTGCGTGTTCTTATCAAAGTCAATTACTGTAAAAGTGCAGTTCAATCTGTTCCAATGATCACCAAGAAGAAAGTTTTTCCATTTTCCAGCGGGTCGACGTCGCGGGAGGGTCGTTGCAGCTGATGTAGAGACCATCTCTCGTCCAGCTCTGCTGCCGGCCACGGGGGCTCTGGGGTGTGGAAGTGTAGGCCGTGTGCAGGGTGTGGAAGTGTAGGCCGTGTGCAGGGTGTGGAAGTGTAGGTCGTGTGCAGGGTGTGGAAGTGTAGGCCGTGTGCAGGGTGTGGAAGTATAGGCCGTGTGCAGGGTGTAGAAGTATAGGCCGTGTGTAGGGTGTTGAAGTGTAGGCTGTGTGCAGAGTGTAGAAGTGTAAGCTGTGTGCAGGGTGTGGAAGTGTAAGCTGTATGAAGGGCGTGGAAGTATAGTCTACATGAAAGATGCAAAAGTGTAGGCTATATGGAGGGTGTAGAAGCAGTGGCTGTGTAGAGGGTGTAGAAGAGAAAGGGTATAAAAGAAAGAAGGTGCAGAAGGTGCAGAAGGTGCAGAAAGTAGAGGGTGTAGAATGTTGGGGGCACAGAAGAAAAGTTAAAGCGTGCAGAAGCTCAGATATATCGAAATATTTCTGAAGTTCAGATTGAGTCATTTCAGGGGTTTTCCTCCTTTTGCAGACAATATTTCGGGCTGTAAGATCTGAAATTTTCGATGAACGCTCAGAACGTAATGGACTAAGAGATGACAAACAAGACTTCACCACCAGCTTGGTCGACTGGTGAGCGAATCCGCTTGCGAGCGGGAAGACCCGGGTTCGAATCCCGCTGCCGCCATAGTTGACGCGGCTAGAATTACGGCATGGGACTTGGGTAACCGAATAATTATCGATGTGATTATCTGACCCAAGAATAGGCCAGTAGGTTCGTTCCTATAGCCTCATTCTATTCCAGTTATGTTCACGAATTGTGTCACTAGTGGTTGAAATTGGTACTTTTATTTAAAGGGAACTTTTCCTGTAGTCCAAACCTCAATTATGAAGTGCAACAATATGCTCTGTTGGGTTTGGGCAATTTTTTAAACTTCGTCTTAGTATTATTGAGAAATGATATTCAGTGATCCTTATCCTTTTAGTGAGAGCTTTTTAGAACTTTCTCTTTATATCATTTTTTTCTAGAAATCTAAATATTAGCAAAATTTTGTTTTAGAGTTTTCTTTTATTGGTGCACTATATATTTTTTGACGTGTCACTTCAACATTTTTATGAATAGAATGTTCATGCTTGTTTACTATCATACAATTCTAATTTGAATTTTCCCTACAATAATGCACAAGATGTTCACATTGTATATATTTTGGAGTTGTATGAGCGTAGTAACTGAAGCTTTTGGCCACGTGATGGATATTTATTGCACCCTCTGTCTGAGCCTCGTGCTAACAATTTAATTCAAACGGAAAAATCTTAACTCAGTTAGTCTCAAATATTTCTTGACTGTGATATCTGAAAAGTTGCTTTAACTTTGAAGTATGATGTGGGTGCATCAACATAAATTTCATTGATTCAAAGCAAAACATCCTGGAAAAGAAAGTTGTGTTGCTGCACGCTGTACGATGGGTGGAATAAGTGCAATACGCTACTTATTTTGTACTCGTACGTGCATCCCAATTATTGGGCACTAACTGAAGTTGATGAAGTCAGTTAAGGCAGGTGATGGAATGGGTGTGCAGCCGCTAGTGCCTGAAGAGAATCTCCAAAAGACCATTGATTAAGCTACAGGTACAGTCTCAAGCGATGAAAACAAGTTTGAGCTCCAATTTATCATCCCCGGCACCCAATATCATTTATCATGGGTTCTAAAAAATTCATTCAAGGGCTTTTGCTGAAGGTTGCAAGGCTTGATTGCTCTCTAAGAAATGACTCCAGGACGACAAAAAGTAACGAACTCCTTGAGGAATGGGGAAGAGTAGGGAGACGAGGAATGAACGAAAGGAGAGAGCTGAGGAGGTGTGAGGGAAAAGAGAGAAGGAAATATATTAACTGTCTCGTAGATTTGACAACCAGTGAAGGAAAGCTAAGAGTTTGCCTGTAATTTTAATATTAGAACTTCATGTTTATTTGTCATGATAGAATTTCATTAGAATAAAAACTTAGATAAATCCAGTGCTTTTTAGGTACTTTATTATTTGTTAAATAATTAGAGAAAGGTATCAGAGTATGAATAACAAGAAATCATTAAGTCTACAAGTCTTCGTTGAGGAATTAATTTTTTTCCTCTTTTTCAAAAAACTCCAAGTTCTACAAGTAATTTTTTCATAATCTTACATCGAGGATAATTCTCTCTATCTAAATCGACTGATACTTTTAACCATATACTCAATACTCAATAGAAAAAGTGCAGAAGCTCAATCAAAATTTAGTTGAATAAATTGTTGATTGCTGTGACTTATTGAGTGAAAGAATTTAAACTCCGGTATGTTCTTAACAAAAACACATGCAGCGTAGAGAAAGTGTTGGGTTTTGCAGACTTTTTTATACACTCATTTTTCATTAACATAATGTATTGAGGTAGAATGTAAAACACGTTTTGTTTAGAGTAGAGGTAAAACTTTCTCAATTAAGGAAATCAAGCTTGTACCTTCTAATATTATTCAAAGAAAAATTTAAAAAGTGTAAAGTTTCAATAGCAGATTATGTTTAGGTGTTAATGTTCAGAAAACAGGCAAGTTTTTAGTTTTTTTCCTGAGCAACAGTCCTCGACTTCTGTACAAAAATGTTTACGATTTAAATACTTTAGCAAATGCTGTAAAGGTACAGTTTTCTTAACAAAATTTGACGTAGTTATTCTGCTGCAAAAATCTGACATCATCGTTAAGGTAAAATAAAAGCTTTGTACAACCCTATTCTTCTCGGGAAAATTTGTTTTTGTCCATGGCATGGATGAATACATTAAAAAATTAGATTTCACATCAGAGCCAAAAGTTCTAGGTTTTTTATGGAAAAGCCGAAATAAAAAATAATTATACAACATTACAATTTCACGAACTCCTCACATTTTAAATTAGATTTCGATTGTAGATTCGCAGGTTTGTTCGGTATGTCGCACTTCCAAGTCTTTAAATTTGAGAAACGAATATTTTTTACGATGTTTTTTTTTGTCTGGAAAGCAATTGTGGCTGCAGAATTGAAAGTGTTTCTTGAGAAGCTTTGCTATCAATTTTTCTCCATGAAGCAGCAGAAGTTTGTTACACGAATCATCTGCAGATGATAATGATGATCACACTCAATAATGAGTGTGGACATTGGCAACATTTTTAAATTGCTTGCTTGCAATTTACTGCTAGGAATTCACGACTGTAAGTAAGGATATTTGAAGTACAAGAATATGCATTGAGAATAGGAGCAATGAGCATTGATTATAGAACTTGGTGCTCTAGATTAGATTTTGGCATTTATAGAGATTAGAAGTTTCACACCCTGCAAGCTGGTTAGACTTCAAAAGGAAACTATTGAGTGGGGGAATTTAATTAAGTTTTGAGATGCAACAGTCACACAAATGTGACATAATGAAGCAATTCATATGAATAGTATAGCTTTTCTTCTGATTCGTTGGTGATTAAATGTTCAGCTATACTAGCAAATAAAGTTGAAGACACATTTTTTCTTGTTTCTAGATTGTGTATTGAATGAGGAGAAACTGAATTAACGTCGACTAATTTCATTTTGAATATAAGAAAAATGAGACTGAGAAGTGATTCGCAAAGCAAATATTTGGATGAGTTTAATTTAAATTTTTAGAGAAGCATTGGATGAATTTTGATTTAAACCGGTCATCTAGAGCTGGAATTCTTTAGAAAAGCTTACTTCGAAAACACATTAGAGAGAGAAATTGTGTTTTTTACACGTGCTGAGAATGCATGAGTTAGTTTGTTCAGTAAAAACTGAAGAGAGTACTAATTGTTGCACTCACTGTGTACGTGTTAGGTATACATGTAGTATTCACTTACACCATGATCCGTTTAGAGGGAGTGTCTGATTCCTTAATTAATGGGGAAAAGGAGCTAATTAAACCTAATTGTCATTGTATTGCTTGTCTTTTGAAATAATTGAAAGAATTGGTAAGCTATCACAAAAGGCTAACGGTTCTTCTGCAATTTTAACGCTCAGGAGTTCTCACAGTCGTGCTCTGCGTCTTATGTTGTGTAGGTGAGGCATCAAATACTGTCTCTATTTCACGATAAGACAAAGGCTATTTTATAGGAATCAGTTCCAGGGATACGTCGCTTTTACATACATATACCTCGTCCTATTGCTTGATTGAATTTAAGACTTGTAATTAACTACTTTATTGATTTTTTTTCAAATCTTTTGAATTTTTGAAATACCAAAAACAGAAGCTCGTTGCTGGAACTGTGCATGCCGGCGTGACCACTGCATCAAGGAAAGTGTTAATATTCATCAGTAGTCAGAAAGAATGCAAATAGGAAGCCTGTAGAATTAACCCGGAAATGATGGATATTTGTGAACTGAAAAAATATAAATGGCTTGTCTTTCGTAGAATTATAAGTCAAGGACAATTACAGCCTGTTTTCAACAATAAATTAAATTCTTGATCATTTGTCAATGGTCCCACAGTTAGAAGCCACACAAAAATAACAAACTGTGTCCCTAATTTTTAAAAGGAAAGTAACACTGAAATTTTGGCTCATTCCTCAGTCGGTTGAAATGATGAACAAAAAAATGTTGCACAAAATCCCCTTTATTAAAAAGCTGCAATTGATATGCCGGAGCCGCACAACCCGGAGGCAGTACTGGCATTTTAATATGATTAGACTTGCCTCTAGATTTTAAACGCGTTCACGCAACTGAAAAAAAATGATCCGTTGGAATTCGTTTCATTTCCTTTTACAGAACTGCACGGTTTTTTAATGGAAAATGCATTGGTTTGAATTTGTATTTTGAGGTCCCACAAATTTTTCCATGCTTGAGTTAACGCAATTTCATTTCGTCACTAGAAAACATGCTTGTTCATTTCCCAAATGTAATTGTCACTCGCACAGACAACAATCAAATTTAGTTAATCGGAGAACACATTGGAAATTGGAGTTGCACAACTGACTTCACTGAACGACCATTAACTGAATTGATGAGAGTCAGCAATTATTGCAGTCGGTGAGAGATGCAGGCTACATGAACCGCAACCAGTCCCTGCCGTCGTGGTGTTGCTGTTGTTAGTGGTGGTGTTGGTGTGTTGTTGTTGGTGTTTTTGGTGGTGGTGGTGGTGTTGGTGTTGTTGGTGATGGTGATGTTGGTGTGTTGTTGTTGGTGTTGGTGGTGTTGGGGGTGGTGGTGGTGGTGGTGGTAGTGAAGGTGGTGGGCACGAGCAACACCAATATGAAGGAAAGCTCACCCTCCAGTGTGTTCTGTGGCTGCTGTTTTATGCACTTCCAGGTGTATCAGTGATACCATCACATACACCCATTACCTCGTATATATTGAATATAAAACAGGTGTACTTCAAAGGGGTTTTAATTTTTTTTGTATCTGCTAAAGGTTTATTTCCCAATTTATCAGTAGAACATTTTAAATGAATGCAAAAATTTATGGAGTGTAGTTTTTTCATGTAGTGTCTTGCGCTTGGGCAGTGCAAATTTCGTATGAAATTGAAAATTATCAATTTATTCGAAATTGCTTCTGAATTATCTCTCTCTAACTCTTTTGAAAGGATACACGAGCGAAAGAAATATTGAAAAACTCTTAGTACAATACAAATATTGAGTATTTTTGTGGGATTGAAACTAAAATTATTTTTTATTTTCACTTCATTCTTTACATAGAGATCATTGGTTTTTACTGCTGGTTGCAGCAGATAGTAGAGTTTTTGTAATTTCGGCTTCATTGTCTAGTAAACATGTCTTATCTCTGATTATACGCCGCTACATACAAGTCAAACTACAGCAAGTCAAAGAAAATACAAGTTAGCCCCTCCTTGCATCAAATAAACACCAAACACATGCACAAATTATCATGAAACAAATGACTAAACACCTGCACAAATTATCACCAAACAAATATCCAAACACCTGCACAAATTATCACCAAACAAATATCCAAACACCTGCACAAATTATCATGAAACAAATCACTAAACACAACACCTGCACAAAATATCACCAAACAAATTAGCACACACCAGCAGTATGTTAAATATTTAGCCTCAGTATCCTCCAATCCTGTGCTGACAATCCTTGATTGTCTTTTTAATTTACTGTTTAATTTTGTCTATTGTTCAGTGGGGTACCTTATATTTTCTATGTATCTTTAAATAGAATAAATGATACACAAATTAATTTTAAGGGGTAATTGTTCGACAACACATTCATCCCACAAGATAGTTGAGTCACAACACATTCGTCCCACAAGATAGTCGAGTCACAACACATTCGTGCAACAAATTAGTCGAGTCACAACACATTCGTCCCACAAGATAGTCGAGTCACAACACATTCGTCCCACAAGATAGTCGAGTCACAACACATTCGTGCAACAAATTAGCCGAGTCATAACACATTCGTGTCACAAGATAATTGTGTTACAACACATTCGTGTCATATGACTGGTTCTATAACACAGGTTAGTAACTATTCAACTGTGTAAAAATAAAAAATAAAAAACACAAACACAAATAAAAAAATATGTGTAAATAAAATAAATAACTGTGAAGGTGTCCTTGAGTCCGGTTGGCAGCAACCAGCGAACTGATTCACTTTGCTGAGACTCTTCATTTTTGCTGCCGTTATTTGAGAGACGCTCTCAAAAGCACGGCCAATTTTGCGCCAAAGCTGAGGAGCTAGAAGCTCTCAGGCCCCAAGTGTTGCAGGCTGATGCATGCAGCTCTTGAATACATGCACAAGAGCTTCAGAAACCAACAGCTTCGTTTGACAGGAGTGCAGAAAAGTAGAGAAACATGTGACTTAGTTTCAAAGTGTGCAGAAAAACTTCAGAAATGTACGACTTCGTTTCGAAAGTATACGGATAAACTTGAGGAACTTTGGAATTCGTTTGGAAAGTATACGGATAAAAAAAGGAAACTAAAGCAATAATGGGAAATACGACTTATTTTGAGACCTTGCTGAAAAATTTGAGAAACGTGCGACTTTGCTTGGGAATGTAAAGAAAAATTCATAAGTGTATGACTTTGCCTTGAAAGTGAATGAAAAATATTAGAAACATTCGCCTTTACGTCAGAAATGCCTAGAATTTAGAAAGTGTATCACGACATAAAGGAAATGCTAGGCAGAACTCAAAACTATGCAACTTTTACGAGATACATGCAAAACCACGTGAGAGACAAAAAAAATTGTTTTCCACAAATGTGCAATAGAAACAGCAAACAGTGAAACTTTACAGCGAAAACGTGCAAGGCGACAATCATGTCAGCGCCCAACCACGTGATATTAAAAAAAACAAACTTAGAACAAAATTTGAAGGGTCCAGTTTTCTATGAAATGCACATAGGTTTGCTAATATTAAAAAAAATTGTCGATTGCTCCAGAAATTGTTGCTTCGATTTTAGATTTCAAACTCGTGTATTTTACGGAGCGAGTTAGAAACAGGATTTAAATCAGATAATAGTTTCTTTTTGCGTTTGACAAGAATGATATGAAAAGCACCCAACGCCACGGAACAGCGTCAAAAACTGAATACTTGGTGTAAACTATTGTGAAAGCGAAAGGTACACGGCGCTGTGAGCGAGTCAAGTGCTGCTACATTGGAAACTTGTTTAGAATACGCAATTGTTCAGAAGTCTCTTTTGTTGATTTCTTTACTAGAAAACACAATGAAAGAAAGTTACACTAAAGAGGGCGTTATCGAGCCTAACCTTAACTTGCGCTTGCCAGGCTTATCTAACGGCCGCACTTTGAAAGGTTTGAGCAGAGCTGTTCTCTTTCACTCTATTCCAAGTGGAAATAAAAGCAAAATATTTCAGATCAGGGAATACAAAGGGAACTTGCCAGTCGTACGGCTCTGTTAAAACGACAAAACTTTCAAAATTTGCCGCTGGAATTTGAGAGTTTCGGAAGGAAGAGTGAGGACTGGAGGAGAGGACGCGTAGGGGGCGTAGGTAGGGGGAGGGGAATGGGGGTCCTTAGAGAGATAGAATTTTTATTCGAAAATCCCCATCAGAAAATCAGAAACACGATGGCTACGGAAATATTAATGTGGAGTGCTAGGAAATCTCAAGATTTCAATGAGGAGCTTTCTAGGCGAATCTCAATAATTACAAGGAGATACAAGCTTGTTCCTTATTCTCAATGCATACTGTTTGAAGCAGAATTGATTAGTAATGAAGTTTAGTATATAATATTACTAGAATGAATTTCTAGGTTTAATTAGTAATTGTTCTAGATCTAGTAATTGGAAAAGTTTTTCTCTCATATTTTAAAAGTTATAGAGCTAGTTTACCAGCAATAATACTCAACGAGTATTGTTGATGATTTCGTGCGTAACATGAACTTCACTTGCGTTTTTGTATTTTAGTTTAATGATTATCACTTGCGTTGTTGCATTTTAGTTAAATGTATAAAAATTATTTGTCTGTCAGTAATATGTCAGTATGATCAGTAGAATGAACTGAGAAATCCACACCTGATAAATAATACTGATTGTAATTATCAGGCGTCAGTTTACTCGGCATCGCAACGCTGAACTTCGATTTATCGGAACTGCTGACGCTGGCAGCCGAAGCCATTTTTGTCTTCATTAATTCAAAGAGCCTGTTTGTGAGGCAGAAAAACTTAATGGCTGTCACATGGAATTGAAGGCAGGACCGACTTGATACGCGTGAAGGTTGAGGAGAAGGAAAGCTGACCAGAGAGGTGAAGCCGTGTGGGAGAGAGAGAGGCAGGGATGCGAGTAGGAAGCGAGTGGGATGAGAGTAAGAGGAGAGTGGAAAGCGAGTGGGATGAGAGTAAGAGGAGAGTGGAAAGCGAGTGGGATGAGAGTAAGAGGAGAGTGGAAAGCGAGTGGGATGAGAGTAAGAGGTGAGTGGAAAGCGAGTGGGATGAGAGTGAGAGGTGAGTGGAAAGCGAGTGGGATGCGACTGGTATACGAGTGGGAGGGGAGTGGAAGTGAAGTGACTTTGCATTCAGAGTAACATAAAAGTAAAGCGTATGAATTATGGTTGCAATGGTACTCAAGTGTTTTAACTCATTAAAATATGTCAATTTATACCTCATTAATGTAATGATCTTTGTTCTGTCTCAATCGTTCCCAGATTATGACGTTACGAGCAAGCTTCTGAAAATTTTCTCTACCACAATTCTTAGTGTAATAACGGGAGGGAACTCCGTAGAGTAAATCATGAAGCTATTCATTGACATCCTTCAAATTTTTGCAGTCTATTTGAATTTCTACGGTTTTCATTGTCGAGCTGACTTTAAGATGTAAGCAAGAAGACCATCTCAAAAACTATACCAGTTAAACTCAGGACAACATGAACAAGTCAACATGTACCTAATTCTAAGTTTTTACTGTACACAGGTTTTTTTTCGTCCTCCAAATTGTTGGATCCAAGCCGAGTATGACGACAGCTCTATACTCTAAATTTATCGCTGGCAGTGTTGCCATCTACAGTAAAAACTTGATATTTTGAGACACTTCGGCTCCAGAGGCAATCCCCTGTACATGTTCTGATCCCATTCTTCTCTTTCTGTGACGCAGAAAAGGGTTGAGTTAAAGCGCATGTAATGCGACGGTGAACTGATGAGGTGTAGGACTGTAATGCACGATGGAGAGGCACGAAGAGTTTCACGTGTGTTGCAGTGCACAATACTGTCAGTTTTAAGGTGAACAAGAAGAGAAAATGTACAACATTTACCGCACAATTGGTTTGAATGAGACGCAGTAATTTTATTGCCTCATTGCCATATAGTTACAATAAATATACAAGATTAGAACGTGACATGAATGCTTTCAGAGTTAGGGAAATGGTTTATCTAGCATTTGATAGTGTCTAAAGACGTGATATCAAAAATGGGACGAGTAATACAAGGTTTGAACTGCTTGAACAACAAGTGTGAGGCCCAATTTGTTAAAAAGTTCCTGCGGAATAAATGGTTTTTTCTTAGCAACGCTAAACAATCTCACTGTGAACAGCAGATTGTGGTCGCATGATTTGAAGTAAATAATGATCAAAGGGATTTAATTATTCTTCAGTTTTACTCTATTATATTTGTCCTCATTTGTTAATATCTGTATTGATTTGCTGATAATTATCAGAACAAAAACAAACTGCTAACAGTTACAGTAGACTGACAACTGTGCCTTTGATAGACTGACAGTTACAGTAGCGTAAGGTTAGTCACATGGTAACTGCTCGAAAGTGTAGATAAAGAGGACTAAGTGTGGCTGAAGAAAAAAGTCAAAAAAGTAATTTTGTTAGTAGGAAGCCGGTAGATCAGCACACCATGACGACTTCCACTGCAGCACACGAGTAATTCAGCACACCATGACGACTTCCACTGCAGCACACGAGTAATTCAGCACACCATGACGACTTCCACTGCAGCACACGAGTAATTCAGCACACCATGACGACTTCCACTGCAGCACATGAATAATTCAGCACACCATGACGACTTCCACTGCAGCACACGAGTAATTCAGCACACCATGATGACTTCCACTACAGCACACGAGTAATTCAGCACACCATGACGACTTCCACAGGCGATACACGTATTGTTCAACATTGCAAAAGAAATGCAAGCTTTGCTCAGAAAAGTGAATAAGCATGTGAATGTGTGGGTGGTGTAATGCTCTTCAGTTGATTAACTCTATTACAGAATGCGCATATTGTATTCCCCAGAGTAAAGATAGTAAATACAAGATCAGAACATTTCATGTCAAATGAACTGTTAATTTGTGTGATATTTTCTAATGAATTATTACTGCAAAATAGGACTGATTCCTTGAAGTCAACACCATCTAGTAATAATTTCATTAACTGAAGTACATTTTACGCGCAGAAAATATTCTTTAAGGCTGACAAAAACAATTCATTCCTTCATAAATGTATGATGATAATATGAGCATGAAATATGAGCTCATTACTGAGGTTCATACCGCGTGCATAAAAACAAGTAATATGAAAACACGACGACGGATTGCAAAAGAGTCATGAATGTGATAATTGATAAATAATGAATGTGAAATTACACTAATATTCTAAATTGTCGAAAATGACTCGGAAAACTAATGATCTTCCTTAGAGAAAAAAGTATGAGTTCGAAATTGAACACGCGAAAAAACACACGCTAAAGCTTATACTAGACATACATAACTTGGCTATTCAGCAGCTATTTTCATTATACTTTTGTGAATTGGCAAATCTAATTGTTAGACGATTTGTTAAACTTTTTTTGAGTGGGCAAATGCAATTGTTGTACGATTTGTTAAGCTTTATTGAGTTGAAAAATTTAATTGGCATACGATTTGTTATACTTTTTTGAGTTGGCGAATGCAATTGTCATTAAATTTGTTAAATTTTTGTGAGTTGGCAAATTTAATTGTCGTACGGTTTGTTGAAGTTTTTTGAGTTGGCAAATTTAATTGTCATACGATACAAACTGTTTTTCAGTTTCTAAGATCCCAACTAACGAACCCTGCTAAGTCAGCCTTGACAGATAGTAGTATTGGGCATTTAATTCCGTCAATAAGTAGTTTTACCGATGTTTTGTGTATAAATTGGTTATGTTCGTATGTCATGACCACAGAGAACAATTTAATAATCAAGAACTCTGTTTTGACAGACATCAATTAAACGAAGGTACAGCGGCCAGCGCTGTTCCATCAAAGACTCAGTCACTGAAATGAAACCAAGCGTTCAGAGATGCCGCTGTCACCGGCCTGTAATTCTGAATGCTGACATACCATGGCTTAATTATGCGTACAAATATCATTATGAGCTCAGATATCGTACACAACGCTTGGTAATTAAAATAAAGTTTTAGTTCATGAGCTACGATACAGAGCCGAGGTTCTACGAGTTTATGAGCCAATTGTGAAAAAGTAAGATAACCTTTGCTACCGTTTACTACTCGCTTTTTTTGGGAAATTTCTACCTCTGTGCTATTATGATTAGGAAACGATTGCCATGGTACAAATTGATCCATAAAATATTGGGACGGTGAAGAAGACATTTATGGAAACTCGTAAACATCGATGAATTATATTTCTGTACAGATTACTTCTCCTAAAATACACATATCTCTACTCGAAAGCCACACCAAATTGCTTTGGGTTTTGCCTTCAAGAAATAAATGCTATTTTCAAGGTCTGAATTGGAATGAAAAATTTGTAATGCATAATTGTCGCACCACGTTTCAGCGGAGCTTAAATATTTTAATTGTTACGAAACAGAGTATGGCATAAATTTTACTTTTCAAATAGTTCTTTATAGTACACTAGTGTGTATGCCCGTTAAAAATAGCAGGTTTTAATATTATACATTTGAAGGAAGAACTTAAAGCAACAGATTTAACTCCAGCGGCTAAGAATATATATACCTGAAAGTCTACAGATTTAACTACCAGTATTTAAGGGAGATTCCCATTGTAATAACAAAGGAGATATTACGCACAAAATATACAAATTTATTTATTTAAGAAGACACTTTGTGTTTATTATATTGTGTTGATATAAATGGGCATACTTTCGGAGGTATGAAAATGTTTAATCATTTTCGAAATAATATTATATTTATTTAATTGAATAAATAGTTTATAGTATTCAAACAGTCGATTCAACATGACTGACGTATCACTGATACCTGTTTTTTCCACCCGCAGACATGCAGTCAGGCAGCCCAGTCCAAACCGCTCAGCGGACTGTTTTCAGTGCTCTGAAGTGACTAAGACAGCGAGAATTAACAAAATTTTTATGAATGAAAATTTGAAAATATGAAAATTTTGTTATACTTGATTTATATTTATGTTGAACAGACAAGACAAAACATATATTCTTTGCCCAACTATCTTTTATAGTAGTTCAGGTGTCACTTCGCTACCAAAGTGCTCTAAGCTCTAAAGCCTTCATTCTTTGTGTTTTTTGTCAGTGGCATCCGAGGTAATGTGGGTAGCATTCGTCCATCTTTCTTTCCTGCTAAAAAAAGGTTCGCACAAAATTTTTTCCCAGCAGCTGTAAAGCAGCTCTGCAGTTTATTTCCCCTGTAATGTGCTTGTTTTCACAAATTCAAAGCGTTGAAAATTTCTGCTTTGAAAAAGCGCACACGAAAAGATTTGATCTACATGGACGTTAATTTTGCTGCGAGAAGAGCGGGATTGTCGTTGGCTAAATGAGAACTCAGCGAATTTGAGAGACGATGGAACTCATCATGTCGTCGACAGACTTAATTGGATGGCTCTAATGAGGAGCCTGTACATTTGACGCCAAAGGATTGCTAGGACGTTTTGATCCCACATTTTCCTCATAAAATTATTATTATTAAAGGCCGGGAACAGGCTTGTGAAAGGGATGGGTGGATGGTTTTCTGTGGGTTAATTTTCTTGTAAACACACATGATGAGCAGAAAATACAATTTTCAATACACGTGTTAATTATGCAGTCAATTTCATGTTAATGCATGAGATACATTGTTGACCTGATACGTGCAGGCGGGGTAAGAAAAATTTTTCCCGCGTGGGCCGAACATAGAAATAAGCAACTGCTCAGGCGCACATGAGAGGTATAACATGCAGGCCTTGCTGCGAGTGTAGTAGGATTTAAATAAGAGAAATCTCATGAAAAGTATGCGTTCAAAAATTAATTTTAGTAAACTTGTACCTATACAACGAAGAAAATAAAACTGTCTGGCAGAGTGCTAGCGTTCGTAGTGCATCTTCTGGGAGCTTCAAGAGACTCAGCGCCGTACACAAAGTCTAGTTCGTATTATAGGTCAATTAACCTCAGCAACGGAGGCGAGGCTCACATTTTCTAGGCCACCTCGACGCTTGAGGGAGCTTCAGGCCGTGCATGTGGGTCCTGTCGACGCATCAAAACGAGGCATTTAAGCATAGTAGAAGAGGGAGAAGGACTCGTCTTTTTTCTATAACTTGCCACTTGCATTTCCTCTATAGATCAATGAGGTGCAGTGAGTTCCAAAGCTGACTGCTTGGAAATGATGGCAGAGTTCTAAATGTGCAGGTCTTAACATTGAAAAGATATTATAAATAATATCAGGGAATATTGACTGATATGAGTAAGATACATCTTTTAAAAAATTGAATGCCCATGTTTTGAAAGTCTGTACATCGAGGTGCTGCCATCGTCTACATGTGAACATGAAAACAAATATTCAGAAAAATAATTAAAAGATACTTGAAATAGAAGCTCTACTTTTTCGAAATATTAGTAAGAACTTAGCGTGTAGTTTGTGTTCCATAGAAAGTAGTGGTTTTCATTTAGTATGGTTCTTATAATGAATGTTATTAATTTTCTGACTAGTTTTTAAACATTCAAACTTAACGGTGATCCAGTTCTACAATTCCTATTAAATAGCCCTAGCAAAAAAAACAGTAAAATGAAACAAATAAGGTTCTAAAGAAGATTCAAATCACTCAACACCTATCTGCCAGTGCTAATTTTATCTTTACGTGTGAGTTTAGCACCTGTGTTCCTAATCAAAACTCATTTTAATTACAATTATTTTTGAAAGGACGTCTGTATTGAAATAAAATGGGAAAAATCCGGAAAAAGAATTCAGACATGACGAGGAGGTACAGCAAGCACTGCAGGTGCAGCTGCAGCAGGAGGTACATTGCGAGGAGGTACAGCAAGCACGGCAGGTGCAGCTGCAGCAGGAGGTACATTGCGAGGAGGTACAGCAAGCACGGCAGGCGCAGCTGCAGCAGGAGGTACATTGTGAGGAGGTACAGCAAGCACGGCAGGTGCAGCTGCAGCAGGAGGTACATTGCGAAGAGGTACTGCAAGCACGGCAGGTGCAGCTGCAGCAGGAGGTACATTGCGAGGAGGTACAGCAAGCACGGCAGGTGCAGCAGCCGGAAACTGCACACTCAGCGTTCATCACTAAGTCTAGTGAGCTTCGTTCTGCGCGTAAACACTTGAGTTATAAGCTCCTAACTGCAGTGCGGCCCTTCCCAATAAGTCCATTATTAAAAAAGGCATGTGAAGGCGCTTCATCATGAGCATTTCTGCAAGACGAATGCGGGCTCGGTCCTTTCATCGTGCGCTTGCGATTTATGCAGCGGGCCGACAGAAGCGTCGAAATGCATGGACTTAATGTGGTCATAAAATATGACTGTCAGGCACAATAGCCCTCTATTTGCGCGCCATTTTTCGGTGCCAGTGTCTCCAAAGAACTTTGAACAGGGAGTCATACGTCAAGATGCGTAGTCACTACAGACTACATTCTTCTTGTGGCGAGTGTTACTTGACGTGAAATTGAAGACGAAAATGAGAGATGATATTTGAGAAAAATAAGGAAAAAACTTTTTAAAATACTTTTCATGTCATTGACACATAATTGTGATTGAACAAGAAATCTAATCCAATAAAATTCTGGTTGTGTACTGTGTATTTCTGAGGGCAAAGTGTGATACATTTTATTATAATTGGTAAACATTTCATGATGATAAATAATTTTAAATTTTACTTTGGCGGATAGAATCTATCAGCAGTTCAGCTCACTGAAAATATAGATTGGAATGGAAAAAGAAAATGAGATCAGTGCACATAACTGTTCATGGACATACGTAGCAGGATTACTTTAATTATTCATGACACGGACTAAACAACTGAGTAGAAGCATACCAAAGAAAATGTAAATTTTCCGAAGAATTTATTTTCTTAGTTGAAAGGGAGGGAAACTTGGACCAGCTCAAATTAATGTTTATTAATCAGGTCTTCTTGTTTTTTTTGAGCAAGTAGAAAAAGTCTTACAAAAGTTGTCATTGGAGACCACAAATTCTCAACGAAATAGAGAGTTTTTCAATCCTAATCAACATTGCAAACGAAGCTGTCAGGTCTGACTGTTTTACAGCGGGTGAGTTATTGTTGAGCTTCGATCCAACTGTGGTTGTCTTGCGTGCGGTTGTCTTGTTTGCGGTTTTCTTGCTTGCCAATCCAAAACTCCATGTAATTAAATCAGTTAATTTTTTTATTTCGTTTGTGGAGAGGTGACATTTTCAGGCCAAAAACGTTGAATTACTCTAATCATAAAGGCAGCAAGGCGCTAGTATTTTAGCATCTAATTACATAGTGTTACATCACCAGCTTGGTCGACTGGTGAGCGAATCTGCTTGTGAGCGGAAAGACCCGTGTTCGAATCCCGCTGCCGACATGGTTGACGCGGCTAGAAATACGGCATGGGACTTGGGTAAACAACCGAATAATTATCGAAGTAATTATTCGATCCAAGAATGGGCCAGAAGGTTCGTTCCTATAGCCTCATTCTATTCTATTATATTCTATTCTAGTTAGGAGATCAGGATAAGCATTTGGCACTGCGAAGCGATTCATGCGCTGTTAGCCAACTTGGATGGCTGAACAAAACACTACTTTCAATGTCATTTGCTTGTTCAATGATTTAGAGATGGCCTTCAAATCACGTAAATAATTGTTCTTTTCTGCATGATATCTTTTCTGGTATATGAGAGGTCAAAAAAAAGGAGCTGGCTGTAGAAAACTACAATCAGTCATTCGACCAACTAAAACACTTTACACTAAACTAAGACACTTTAGATTGAACTAAAACACTGGGCTGTTGAAGGGTAAGGTTGCTGTGTCATCAATCATTACAGGATCTTGATTTTATGCCAGAAACTGAACTATTGAGTGAGCCAGAAAGTTTTTATCTGGCTAGACCCAATTATTTAAACTTGGATTCATCTAGAGACGAAGCAGAGCTTCTAGTATCAAGACTTCAACAAAGAAATATTTTATTACCTGATGTTAATATGTCTCTACAGGATTAGACAAAAAGATTATGTAAATACTTTAGAGAGGAAAATACTCTTGCTACTTGCTGTAGCGTGAGTTATTTGATGAATGCATTCGTATGAAGTACAACCCACAGGACTGGGAACCATTCATAGACTCGTGGAAGCTAAGCGTGTCAGCTGTGTTGTTACCCACTAGCAATTTTCTTCGTTCATAGTCCATGCTGTTCGCATGAAAAAACGTATAGACTTGAGGTCAGTGTTATGCTGTTCGATTGTAAAAAGAGACACCCCGGAAAAGGAATACAAACTTCTAGAAAAAGAATCTGTTCACTTACGAGTAGTTATGCCACTTTTAGCTGAAGTTCATGTATTTATAAAATGTATTAGGTCTGTCGAACAAAATATTGTCATATTCATTTTTTCGACTAAAAATTAGGATAGTGTAGATATTTTGAGAAAAGTAATAACTTTAATCGGTATTTTCAGTATTTTATTAGGAGCTAATAATTATTTGTTCAACAAAATCTAACATCACATACGAGAGTTTTGACCTAAAATTTATGGAGTTGAATTATTTTGAGAGAGGAAAAAATTTAGAAGTATATTTCTGTTGACCGGCTTAATTAAAGAACGAACGCCTGCGACTGTGTTGTGAACACTTGCAACTGTGTTGTGAACACTTGCGACTGTGTTGTGAACACTTGCGACTGTGTTGTGAACCCTTGCAGCTGTGTTGTGAACACTTGCAACTGTGTTGTGAACCCTTGCAGCTGTGTTGTGAACCCTTGCAGCTGTGTTGTATAAATCCAGATATAGTCACTACATAAGGGCCTGTATCTACGACTTTGTTTTGTTGTAGTGCCAAATATAAGACCATTTACTGGTATGCACCGACGACTAACATATTTCTTCAAGACAAGCTCTACATTGATACCATAAAATAACTTACACTTATAACTATTTCTGTTGTATAACGCCAGCTGTGAACTCCAAATACTAGGAAAAGTACTCACCACAACTGCTCATGTATTCAGAAATTCTTTGAAGATTTATTTATAACGAGCTGGGGATATCAATACTAATAGGACGCTCTGCTGCCAAGGGAATATATTTTTCATATGATGCGATGTATAGACTTCCTCGTAACGTAAGAGAAAGCGCTCACGTATGCATATTGTGTGCCCCATACTCATGCATGATAATGTTACCCGATCAGATAACAAAGGAATAAATAAGGAGTTTATCTATTCATACCAACAATTTTCTCGCTTCAGAATATAATCATGCAAAATATCGACGAACTTATTCAGGCTAAATATACGTGTACTAATTACTTCAGATTATTCTTCCCTGATCATTGCATATGAATAATCAAAGCAAAGAAATTACGAAAAAACTTTTTTATATATGTCTTTCGTTCAGTGAGAACTGGTAATCATAATCATCCATCACTGATGATTATGGCTTCCATAATCAACAAAAGTTGCTTCAGAATGACTTCCTAAAATAACAACTACTTCTTTAATATTGTTTTCAACATCACAGACGTAGCTGTACAAATGTTTGATTATATCGCAGCCACCGTAGTCGAGTGGTCTGCGGCCCGTGTTCTGTATCGGGTCTCTGCTTGTGCAGAAAGACTTCTGCGGGTTCGAAACCCGGCCATGAATACGAGCTGTTTCTCGTTTCACGCCGTGAGCTCACACTTATCGGTAAGACCTCAACTCATCGCCCATGGACACATCCCAGGATCGTCGCATGGAGCTCACCATCATCCTTACTCTAAGAATGTTAACCTTAAGAATTTAAAAACCAATGTACTAAATGTCTATGTACTGTGTGCTTGATTGGAAATAAAGATTGTTTATTATAAAAATAAAAAATATATATATACAGGGTGTCTCAAAAAAATGTACTCACACTTTGAATGACGAGATCCTTTATTTATGAACATACAGTGAAATAGAATAGCTTCGAATACAAAAGACAAATGTGAGTAAAGAATCATGTTCGCAAATGTTCGAACTGATGAACAAGGGTGCGTTACATTTACATTTTTTTGAGACACCCTGTATTATATATATATATATATATTTAAAATGTTTGATTATATTAATGCATGAGACATTGAACATTTTTTTCCGATTACTTAGGAACAAATTATCATTATGTTTTCAAATGATGGTTTTTAAAGGAATATGTTTAAAATATTTCTTAAGATATTCATTTTACAGAGTTCAGTAAAGAGAAGGCATTGCGTCTTTGAATTTGAATATTTGAACTGAGTATAAAAATAACAGCATGCTTCGACCGTACTAACCATCTTCAAACGTGAGGGATGCAATTATCGCTCTAACGACAATAAAAATGATTAGCATTATGTACATTTTTTTAGCGACCTGCAAAGGCAAAGCTGACAGAGTATTTGTCAAAACAGGTTTTCTCTCAGACTTTGCACTGCGCTCGCTTAATTTGTTTAGCTATGAAATAATGTACGTTGGATACGATAACTAGCCTCTTTACTCATAGATACATTTTTCAAAGATATGAACTCTAATTAGATATACATGTAACACTGGACATCAAAGATGATGAAGTACATCTCAAGCCTATTCAAATAATTCTTCGATAGAAAATTACAGCGTCACTTCATGCAAAGCAGTACTAATTGGACTATTTAGCCAACTTTGAATAACCAACTACCTGTGAAGTTAAATTTTCAACTGGAATTGCCATTTCCAACAAACGTATCCAATGAAGTACATTGTAATGTCGTCGGAAAAAAAGATCGCTGTAAGAGCAAGCTAGCATTACCCAACATGACACTTGAGAGGTGGTCGCAATTACCGATGCTAGTTAAGTTGATGAGAGTCTTGTTAGCACTTCAAGACGAGCCTGTTAATGAAGAACTGGAAGGATTTAAAAGACGACTGTTTGCACGACTAAAACATTTCGCAACCAGGGATGTTTGTCGAAACTGAAGGAGGCTCTCCCGCTCTTAGAAAGCCTTTTTCATTCTCTTTCTTCATCCTCCCGGCAAGGACTAGTAACGCAAGAAGCGCTCGGCGTTGGTGGAGGTATTTAGGGAAAAGCGGCTTCAGTAAAACATCTTACAAACAACTGCCTCTCTCTCCACTTGCTTTGACGCACGCTGGAAGTTTTTAATGTCAGTTTATTGAGCACTGGCAGGACAAGGTCGTGGTAAAACGTATACTTACAAACTGCACGCCCCGATGAAAGCGTGTGAAATATTTAACAAAGTGTCATCTATTGCAGAATTTCATCCCGAAATTTAGGCTTATTTCTACGTTAAAGAGATTAATTTTCATCATCAAGATATTAAATATGTGCCTTACTTTGGTCAGTAACATTCAACTTTAATTTAAAATTTTATTTTGTCTCTTTAAAGGACCGTAGTCGGTCCAGCCACCGTAGTCGAGTGGTCTGCGGCCCGTGTTCTGTATCGGGTTTCTGCTTGTGCAGAAAGACTTCTGCGGGTTCGAAACCCGGCCATGAATACGAGCTGTTTCTCGTTTCAAGCCGTGAGCTCACACTTATCGGTAAGACCTCAACTCATCGCCCATGGACACATCCCAGGATCGTCGCATGGAGCTCACCATCATCCTTACTCTAAGAATGTTAACCTTAAGAATTTGAAAAACCAATGTACTAAATGTCTATGTACTGTGTACTTGATTGGAAATAAAGATTGTTTGTTTGTTTTTTGTTTATCTAGTAGTTAGTTTAGTTAGTTGTTTCTCTTATTAATTCATGGTGAAATCTCCAGGTTGACGTTAAACTCTCTCATTAACCCTTTCGGTACCATGATGCAAATATCAGAACTTTTTCAACATATATAACATCAAATTTTTAAAAAAGATACTTTGTGATGTCTAATGGTCACTGCATTGTCCTGATCAAACTGTAGCTTGCACTGCCCTACCAGCGTTTGCACAGACACACGTGTTGCTCTGCATCTTAAAATGTGCAAAATTAGAGCGGTACTTATATGTACCGTCAGTATTGAAAGGGTTTAGGAGCAATCAATTGCGTAGTTTGCCAACAAAAATGAGTGCAATAAAAATTGGTTTCTCCTGTTTACTAACTTGTGTTTTTTAATATGATGGAATTCGAATGTGCACAATTTTGTAATTAATAAATCATTCTCACAACTTCTCATTGCTCGCTGCACGAATGCTTGTTGAAAAATTTAGTAGCTCAAGAAAGTCTAAAGTTACAAAGATTAAAAAAATACAAATTTACGTTCAAATTAATCTTTTATATTTATTTGAACAAACATGTAACACGGTGACTTTGAAAGAGCTTTAATTCAATTATATTAAATATGTTTCTAACCGAGCGAATTCTTCCACTTACTCTTTTTCATTCCAGGTAGCAAGTTTGAAAATTTCACCCTTTTTATTCTGTTTATTGATAAAAGAATGTAAGTTTCGAGTTAATTGGTGTTCTTATTGAAATATAGAGTCATCTTTAAGTAGGTATTTTAGAAGTATAGAATTATTTGGCAACATAGCAAATGAATAACTGCATCTTACTCACCATGTTCCAACTAACAATACTATTTTTAGGGGCCAGAACTAGGGAACGGCATCAAAAACGTCATGCATCTGGCCACTACAGGACATGTTTACGAAGGCTGCGTTATAGCAAACACTTGTTTTGCTACAGCGTAGCCAGACACCTGCTACAGAAACAAAATTTGCAGGTATCCTCGAAGTAAAAACTATGTAAAGTTATGAGCATTGAGTTATCTGCTTATGGGGCATTGTAACGATAAAATTCATTTGCACATTTTAAATAAAGGTGTAATTGTAGATATGAATATCTAGGTTACAATTCTATTGAGAAGTTCTTGGTTTGAAGAAGATTAAGTGAACCTGATTGGAAAGTATGGTAGATGAGTGCTGTGACATGGAAGCAAGATCGATCAGAGATTTTGTTCTTTAGGTAAAAACAAGAGAATGTATAATGCTTGTTCACTTGATTCCTTATGTATACATTTACTGTAAGACCTCTTAAGAGCTTTGATTCTACATATCACCTGACGGATTAAATCTATGAATAGATCAAGTTTAAGATTATTATTCAATATTTAACTCAGGAATGGCTTTTAGTTCTAATTCAGGATAACTGCCTTCACTCTGAATAGTTTCAATCAAATCCAGTCAGTTGGTTTATTAGAGCTTCTTAATTGACGAGTTAATATTCAAGTTACAAAACGCTAAAATATGGCTAAATTTAGATTAAAAGAACCAAATCATTTTAATACGTTAAAAAAACTCGTTCAAAGACAAATACCTCAACAAAAACAAATGAACCTAATGAGCATCCAACAACAAATTAAAGAAATAAAAATGATCAGTAAGGGTTAGAATGGCAACCTAAATCATAGATCGTGGACAAAAATAGATCATCCTTGAACAGTCAACAAAAATGGTACATTGACGGACACATTGCAAGACAAGGTCATCCACGATGTTACCACCAGCGAAACGTTAAAGTTGGTAAAACAATTATTTTATTTATAATTGCCCCCCAATTTCCCTCTTCAGCACCCCCATTTCCCTCCATAGGGTAGCTATGGACCTCCATAACTACCATAGCTGCCTTATTCCTTCATGCATTCCATTGTTTGAATCAACATCGCTTATTAAAGCAGTCATGTCTACAGCCCCTAAAAACAAGGCGGTGTAAAGCAGTCATGTCTACAGCCCATAGAAACAAGGCGGTGTAAAGCAGTCATATCTACAGCCCCTAGAAACAAGGCGGTGTAAAGCAGTCATGTCTACAGCCCCTAGAAACAAGGCAGTGTAAAGCACTCATATCTACAGCCCCTAGAAACAAGGCGGTGTAAAGCAGTCATATCTACAGCCCCTAGAAACAAGGCGGTGTAAAGCAGTCATATCTACAGCCCCTAGAAACAAGGCGGAGTAAAGCAGTAATGTCTACAGCCCCTAGAAACAAGGCGCTGTAAAGCAGTCATGACAACGGCGTCCGCGAATAAACAGAAAAGCCACTCAAAATATAGTTCCCACTAAGACCTGCAACAAAAGCCTGCCAGACATCGTCGCGTGGTTCATACCCCGTTAAGTGATTATCCCGGGCACAAGGCCCTCGGGGATCTATAGTGAAATAAAAGAGAATTCCCTTCGGTCCACTCGAGAGGCAATTTTTGCGGCACAGGCTCAACAAAGTTGTAATCTTTCTCTTCTCATCTCAGGAAATCATGCCAGACCGACGAAGATTGTGCTGCGCTGTGCGTTAGCCATGCCATCATCGCGCTAAGAGGATTTCCTCCAAATAAACGGCAAGCAAAATATATATGGAGCAGTAAAGCAGCCGTGTTGCGACCCAGGGCTGCTTTTGGACTGCAATGAGGGGGAGGGATTGTGCTGGTTTCGTAGAAGTCTCGGTGAAGAAATGTTATTATCTTATTTTTAGGCTCATGTTTGCTTTGTTAAATGAAAGCGAATATCACCATGAATATTATGTAGGAGTATATCATTTGTATTTGCGTAGGGAAATGTATTTTTAATAAAGAGGCTTATAAAAAGGTACGAGTTGTAGTATAAGTCACTTGGGAGCCCAGATGTAAGTGTTTAACACAGTTCTATGGCTGAAAAAAAATTGTAGCTTCAAAGAATAAATTGAGATTGAAAAATGGAAAGTGAACAGTAGAACAACATTTTGTTCGTATTTTCAAATTGTAGAAACTTTTTTGACATTACTAATCAATCCTCACAGGCTTGCCTGTGTCTTGTTCGTTAATTCAAATTTTTGTTAACCAAAAACTAACCTAGCAAAATTGCATTGCCCTGCAACTTATCAAGTATGAATTGGTGTGTGCATTGCGTTGTGTTGTGATTACTAGAAGTCACTTCTCCATTGAAAATAACCGAGTTTAGATCCAAGGTATTAACTGTGTCAGATGCGGTATCCAATGTATTAGCTGCGTCAGACGCGGTATCCAAGGTATTAGCTGCGTCAGACGCGGTATCTAAGGTACTAGCTGCGTCAGATGCGGTATCCAAGGTATTATCTGCGTCAGATGCGGTATCCAAGGGACTAGCTGAGTCAGATGCGGTATCCAAGGTATTATTTGCGTCAGATGCGGTATCCAAGGTGTTAGCTGCGTCAGACGCGGTATCCAAGGTATTAATTGTGTCAGACGCGGTATCCAAGGTATTAACTGAGTCAGACGCGGTATCCAAGGTATTAGCTGCGTCAGACACAGTATGGAAATTTCTCAACTTATTCAGTGCTGTTGTTTGCTGCTGTCATTTACTCCGGATGGCAATGATTGGCTGCAAATCAGTCTTTGGTTTAACTACAAATGCATGACAGTAGCTTCGATTTCTTTATCATGTCAGACCCCTATCTGTTCTTGATGCAGAACTAGATTCGTAAAACTATCTGAACGGTATAAAACAATAAATATTCATCAAATATAAATAGAACCCACATACATTTATTCATATTTATGAAAAAATGATATATCATGGCACAGCATTCAAACGCTTAGTGGATTATAATTTTTCTTAATCTACTTGGGATGCAATTTCTTTGAATTTTTGAGTTACGCAGTAACACATCAATGAGATCTTGGTGACATAATCACTGAAAATTTTAGGTATGAGAAATGCGTTAACAAATAAAAATGAGAGCAGGCTACTTGGTTTCGTTGCAAAAAACTTTAAATAAAAGTAAATGAACCTAATATTACCGCTCTATAGAGTGGTAGTCTGACCACATCTGGAATAGGTAGTGCAACTCTGATTTTCTACCTTACGAAGATGCATTACTGAAATGGCGAGAAATCAGTTTAAAGCAACAAGAAGGATTCTTGAACTATTGAATCTCAGTTACGAAAGGCGTCTTCAGCAGGTTGAACTCATATTTTTAGGACAAAGAAGACTGTGAGGATAACTCATCGAGACCTATACAAATCTCAGCGTCTTTAAAGCTGTTTCCCTGGAAGGGCTTTTTAACAGAGACGATAACGAACCAGAACTAACGGCCAAAAACTAATAATAAGAAACTTTAAAACATTGCAAGTTCAAAACTTTTTTCCAGTTAAAATTACTGGAACCGGAAACCAGCAGCTTGAAAATATTGTTTCTATTAGGACCGTGAACACATTCAAAAACCATCTTGACAATTGTTGTATAAAAAACTTTCCAGCATTATAAAGTACAAATTCTATATCTTTCTTTATTTTTGGGATCTGTATGTGATTGCACTGAGTTTGTGTGACTGAAATGTCTGTGTATGACTGAAATGCGTGTGCGTAATTAATGCCTGAACTTTACACGGCATGGGACTTTGTTAGTAGCCGAAGAATGAATCAATCGGCTTGTTTCCGTTGCTATGACAATTCTAAAATGACTAAGGTTTCACTGTTGGGTCAATTGCACTAATAATATTCTAGAAGGTTATCAAGCACATGCAAAAATGTCAGACCCAGATTTATCGCAGCTCAGCATTGTGTTCTGTAAACAAGATGAAGCCCTTACTAGTTCCTTCAGGAGAAAAACAAGAAGCTAAATGCTTGTGTCGAAACATTTTGCTAACATATTGTATTTAAACTGTTTTTTCCGCTATCAGAAAATAGGGAAATGCATGTGTAGCCCTAGTGCTGTCCAAAGGCTAGAGGAAGAGGCCAAAAAACTGCTATGTAAATTTTGGCTTATTGGAGGCAAAAACCTGCTTGTTGTTGATAACTGTGTATCGGTTCATGATGTTTGATTTTCATGTTTGTTTTGTTATTTGTGACGTTATTAAGATATAGTTTATAAATAGTTTACTCTGAAACATGGTACATATTTATGTAAAATGAACCAAGAACGCTCATTTGTTTTTATCCACTCCTGATATAGCATATGTATAAAGATTTACTACCTTGTCGTGCTGTAGGCAATTTTTCCAGATAAAGTGTGACCAAAATGGCTCGGCTGAATAAGTCTTAGCGATGGCAACATTTTATTTCGGTCAAAATGAAGTCCTGCATTGGTGATGTATTCATCAAAATGAGAATAAAGGAGTTGTTCTACGTGACCTTCTTCAAGTAGCTGCTCTACGTGACCTTCTTCAACTAGCTGTTCTACATGAACTTCCAATTTCCCCCAATGTACCAGTACATACTGATATAACAGCTACGGGTTTATGTAGCACTTGTCTTACGTAAGCAAATTTCGTGTTAGATATGCGTCTGACTCGCCAGCGGAAGCTGTTCGTACAGACTACATGCAGTCTGTCTCTTAATTCTGAAAAAATGTAAAACGAAACATCCGATTAATACCTAGTGGAAAAGGATGCATGAAGTATTTATTTCACATATTAATATCGTTCTATCTTGTATAAAGTACGTAAAATAACTCAGTTCATATATGTAACTCATGTGCAATTTAAAAATGGAAAAATATGAGATTCTCCACGAATAACAAGGTAGTGGTGGCACCCAGCCCAGCACGCTACGAAATGATGCTAAAAGATCGGAAGTAAGAGAGCTGAGAAGTATCTCCTTCTGCAAGCAATTCATTCTACTCAACTACGGATAAACTCCCGTACAGGGTGAGATGTAATAGTATGTTGTATATTTTTACCTAGCACAAACGTTAGGTTCTCTGCACACAGCAAAAATGGAATAAAACTTTAAATGGATTTAGCTTAAGAAGCAGAATTTGTCACAGATTTTCTAAAAAGTTAACTCTCTTTAAAAATTTGGTCACGATTGGAAATAAAATGAATAATTACTTTCGAATATTTTGTATTAACAACCTGAAAACATCGGATGTTAAATTGCCGGAGAGAAACTAGATATCATTATGACGATTGGTTTCTATTGAGCAAATAGTGATGTGATTTTGACTCAAGATGTACTTTCGAAAATACCTTATTTCGACTCGTGGTACACAAGCGTTGGCCATCTCGAGACCCATTATCCTTCATAGCAACACTTGTGTTCTCTGCCAGCAGAAAGAAATGCGAGTTTAAAGTTTGCTTTCGGAAATTCAGGTCTGATTTCAACTCAAACAGGGATATCCCTCTAAACAGGGACATAGAATTTCACGGCCAGTAAGCCCTGATCTCTTTTGACATTTTATCAGGGATATTCCAACTCCAGTCTATTGGTTTTTTGATTTCGATGCGTGGCGAAGATAGGGCAGTGAGTGAGGGAAGAGGACAGCGAGTGAAGGAACAGTGTGGTGAATGAGGAGCGAAGGCAGTGAGTGACAGAAGAAGACAGTGAGTGAGGTTAGAAAAGAGTGACAGTGTGCAGTGCGCAGAGGATTTTGTGGCGTTGGCTTTGGACATATGACTGCATCCAATCGTTTCCTGTAATCAGAATTCCAGTTTTTACAAACTTTGACAGGAATTATCTCCGATAGTTCCAAAATTATCTTCACAATTCATTAAATTTATACGGATGAGTTTTTTTCAAAGTTTGTTGAATACTTTTTGATCTAACTTTATTTTTCTTGAATTCAAAACTTTTTATCGATACTCTAGCACGCAAATATCTCCTTCGTTATATTCTGATATACTGAAATGCTCAATATTTCATTCCTAGCATTGTAAGGCCTTGACGTCTTGTTTAATAAAAAGGAACTTTCCATCATGATTTTAATTTCCACTCAGTATAAAATTTAGTTAAAGAGGGAAACACGTTACATGCTTGTTGTTAAATTATAACTAGTATTCCAAACACTAGATTAACTAAAGGTTAAGTTGACTCAGAAGTAAAACGTTACACAAGAAAGCTATAGGATAGTGTTCGTCATAGATAAGGATCTTCGAAAATAAGAAACTTTAATTAACGTTAATTATTCGAACAGATAATGTACCCATAAGAGCTCATTATGACTGACTGATGAATCTAAATTATTTTAGGCAGGAAATCTATGGGCATTCAGACATGCTAAAATGCTGGTGAAAACTTTATTAGTCCAAAAATCTGTTAGTCAACGTCTGCGCGGTATAAACTGAGATCATTCTCAAGTTCCAAGTATTTATAAAGTTTTTAACAAACGTCAGATGAACTTATGATGATAATAAATGTTATAAATTATCTTTGTTTTGATACAATTGTACTGTAACACCGGATTTCTACCTATATTTATAAATGTTTTTATAAAAATTAAATTTTTGTTTCTGTTTACACGTCTCAAAATAAAAGACAATCGATACCAATTTTGTAATCTGAATGATTTCCCTTAATGCTACATCCTAACCGTCACAACTCAAAATATTGGAGCATGAAATTTTTTTCTGTATGATGCCGTGGTGGTAAAAGGCGTTGAAAAAAGTAATGTCGTGGGCAGCAATTGTTATTGGTTGAGTGCTACCGATTTTGTGATTGCGAATTAGTTCCGAGAAGTTCTTCAAGATCTAAAAGAAAAACTTTGAAGACCTGTCAGATCAGCCACTAATAAGAAATAGTACTACTATCAACAGGATAACGCTCTTGGCTGTTGCTAGAAATGTCTCTAATTTTCATGGGATAAATTTTGAAAGAGAATGATCAAACCAGTTTCGACAACTTCATTATCCCACTATCAGCTCCCTCGACTACTTTTTTTGGGAGAGAGATGGACTCCATTTCTCATCTGTGTGAGCCATCGACAATTGGAGATTAAAAGGAACTTATAAACTAAGCCACATGAGATATGAGTAATGAATGTGCCGCTGCTAGCTTCAACCAATGGGTTCAGATCTGTGGTGATCAAAATGAACCCCATTTTAGAGCTGAAATTTAGGTTTGACATTGAATACAATTAAATTATTTACTCGTAAGTTCAGTTTTTTAATAATACATGTTAATAATATGTAGTTAGAAATATTCCATGATGATTTTATAAAGAGTTAAATTAGAAAAAAACTTTATAAACACTCTACACGCACGCACAAATACATGTGTGTACTTGCCTGGCTAGGCCAGTTTGGCGGAAACCATTAATTTGGGAAGGAGAAAATACAATTTGAAAGCGGTGCTTTTAAATTGTGGATGCTTTCCAGCTGTTCTGGCTTTCTCACAAGCATCTCGCATTCGAAGGGAAATATCTCCTTTCACGTGATCGAAATTAGTATTCAAAAAATTTATTTAAAATTTCATCAATAAATTGCTTAGGTATTTGAGATTTTATACATGAGAGCTGGACCTGAGTTTTGTTCATAAATTACAAATTTCAGATCTGTGCAGGAGCGGAAAAAACGAAGCAGATAACAAAATGGTGGAAAATCTCATTTATTATCTGTAAGAGAGTGAGTGTCTGCAAAATGACAACTTATTCATGAACTAGTGTACCCGTGCCATCAAAAATGATGACAAATCTAGTGTATAATAAACACTTAGAATGCAGTATTTTTGAGCTGCAATAGAAGTAGTTATAGCCATTCGTGCCATATCCTAGATACAGAAATTCAGCATTACTGAAAGCAACTGCGAGCTTGTGTATGTATATTGTAATATGCAATACTCCGCCGAACTCGGTATCCACGATAAGGACTCGAGTATATAAGGCTCTGGATCTCTCTAATTTGTTTGAGAGTGACTTATTATAGTGCACTTGTACAGCAAAAATGAGTGTATTAATTTACCAGTGAACTGAAACTAAGACCGCCAGTGCTAATTTCTTCCTATCTATTCTTAGGAGCGTGACATGAAACATATAAATAAATATATAAATAAATAAATATATAAACACACGACGGTCATTCTTAGTATTAGATGGTCGTGACTCAGTCATCCTTATAGGTGGGACGGAGGTGGATGTCATACCTAAAGCGCAGACAAAAGCCATACATAATAATAATGTAAATAATACAATAATAATTTACCATGTATGTGTAATGCATTAATTTACTTTAAAGTCTGTACAGTATCAGGTTCAGTTGCTTCGCTCATGACCGTAGAAGGGTTTCTGTTTTTCTGTTCTTGGCTTTGCTCGATTTTACTCTGCTGTGTTTGGATCTCAGGACACATGAGGGATGTCCAAATGACTTACTGTATCTTGAGTGCATGGCAAGCGTGAAAGCAGCAGGCAACAGAAAATAACAGGCATGACAAATTTGTAGACACACGGCCCTTCAAAATACATTGGTTTAACTTGGAACGTCAGACCAAGCCCGCGTTTCAGCATGAACGAAAAGTATTCCATATTGACACTTTCATTTAAACAAATCATGGTGTAGTAGTGTTGACAGTGATGTTTCTAATTTCCTACCTACCTTCCTAAAAGTAGAAAGTGCTTAAATATTAACTATTCTTTCAATGAAAAATATTCTGAATTCAACAGTGAAACATGTATCACAAATCCAATTGCCTTCCTGCAGAAAAATCTGATAGTACATTTTGATCAAAAAGTTAGAAGGTTTTTTAAATTTATAAACTTTGATTTAAGATTATAAGCATGTTGAGGAATATGACTATTAATGTGAGTGTCAACTTGTTTGCATCAAGCACAATGTTTTTCAGATCACGCGATAAAAAAAGAATGCTGCTAAATTCCATCACTTTTTAACCTCACAACACAGAACATCAATGATTGGGAATAGGTTTGCATTTTCCAAAGGTGCGTCTCATTTATACGTCACTACTTTAATTTCAAGCTTTTTGTCGCGTTAGCGTCCAATTCAATGCGCGTGTTATGCAAAAACACAGTTTTTAATCAACACCAGGAAGATTGTTACAGCAGGAAGATTTTAAAACACAATGCACTGATGAACAACAGTCTTAGCATCTCTCTTGACAACGCTGCTACCATTGTCAAGTACACGGTCATTAGTAACAATTTTTGACAACTCTTGGGAGATGAACTTTAGTATGTCGCTGCTACGCAGAAAAAAGAACAATTTTCGGTCGCAAAAATCCAGTTTTTCAAAAGACGTTTCCTGGAGCTGCTTGCTCTATTTTTTAACATGTTTTTCTGAGGAGACGAGGGAACGAGTGGGGGGAGAAATTAACTTCGAACCAAGTGGCTCAATCTAATTTTTTATTAAAACAATGAGTTTCATCGCTCACAGCTTAACCTACTGAAAGTTTCGTATAAATGTTAACATTATCGTTTATCAGACCGTAATCTAAGACTGAGGAGAGATAGAAATTGTTTGAATGAGCATGAATATGACCTCTAAACGCACATTTAAATTTTTTAACTACAAAAACACACCGTCTTTTTTTAATTACTCGTGTGTTCACCTAAAACAATTGCTCATTCACAATTTCTATTCTGTCTTCAGTAACGTGTCTTTAAGATTGTATCTTACGGAAATAAAATGATGTGAAGTAGCAAGACTAATTGGGCTGTTAAGTAGCAGGACTAACTGGGCTGTTAAGTAGCAGGACTAACTGGGCTGTTAAGTAGCAGGACTAACTGGGCTGTTAAGTAGCAGGACTAACTGGGCTGTTAAGTAGCAGGACTAACTGGGCTGTTAAGTAGCAGGACTAACTGGGCTGTTAAGTAGCAAGACTAACTGGGCTGTTAAGTAGCAGGACTAATTGGGCTGATAAGTAGAATAGAATAGAATAGAATGACATAACAGGAACGAGACTTCTGGCCTATTCTTGGGTTGGTACCCAAGTCCCATGCCGTAATTCTAGCCGCCGATGGTCATACGCCAACCAACCACGGCGGCAGCCAGCTCGAACCCGGGTCTTCCTGCATCGCAAGCGGGTTCGCTCACCAGTCGACCAAGCTAGTGGTAATTTTCTTAAGTAGTAGTAGGTAGCAGGACATAATAGTAGTAGGTAACAGAAATTGCAGGACTAACTGGACTGTTGAGCAGCAGAACTATCTGTATTGTTACGGGAAAGTCCCTGTTTTATAACATGACATTATAGAGTCAGAACGTTACTCAACCTATCGACGAATTGCAGTTTCAAACTATAATACCAGATCACAATAAATTTCTTTACAATTAATCTTGTCTTCTTTTGAATTACATCAACGACGTAACTATGCAATATTTATCTCTGTGAAGTTATTTTCAACATGGAAGCAATTGAAAACGTTTTCCCAGCGTTATTTCAACATTCATTTCTCTCCAGTTACGCAAACCAACGCCTGTTACATGAATGCGTTACCGTTAAGCTTACAGCTCTGACTTCTGTTTAAAATCTGCTGCAATGAAAATTCATGACGTTTTTAAGCGAGACCCCTAACAATAAAATCAAGAGTTATTTCATTATTCACGTTGTTTTCAATGGTATTGAGTGATTGAGAAGCAATAACAGTTTGCGGAAGGGCACTGCAATGGAGAACGAGTTGCTCCTGACGTTTCTGCAGGATTTAGACATCGCTAACTGCGGATAGAAAATTTGCATTTAGACTACACTATGAAAAGAAACAGAATAATGTTATTATGATCACACAAGTATTTATGAAAGTACTTACGTAGAACACCGCCTGCAGACCCTGTGAGGCCTCCAGTTAGCCAGTTTAACGGCACGTGGTGTGCTGGTTCGGCCATATCCGCTCCCTCAGTTGGCACAAATCTGTGTGTGACTTACATTACTTCGCAGCCAACATTTTACGACCGAGCGAGGTTAAAGCAAGCAAAACCAGGGCGAAGTCATCCATTTAAAGGCTCATTGTGGAAGGGGCGATGAGCTGCGAAAAGAAAGAGTTCTGCACATAAAGGAGGCTGCAACACATGATGCTAGGGAGTGCCGGAGGGTCAGATGGACGGCCATACGAACATGCTTCGAGGCTTTTGTGCTGAATGGCTTACTGGCTGAGCTAGGAAACTTTCACGGAAATTTAGTGATCTACAGTGCCGTTTACGAATTGCTACTTGAGAGCGTTGCATTTGCAAGAAGCTGAGAGCGGAGCGAGATACGTTTATTCGAAATACGTGCTTAACATCGAATGCAGCATTAACTTGGGCTCGTAAATATTTGGACTCAGTACGTATTTTTCTTCGGTGTTTGTAAATGAGCTTATAAAAATGAAGATTTAACAATATTTACCCAGCAAAACTCTTCTGCAATTGTGTGTTTTACGTTAGTAACATTTTCTTGATATCTGAAGCTTTGAAGTTTTTGCTACCGAGCATTAAGCACAAAAAAGTTTAAATAGGATAAAGAAGATGATGGTCTTGCAAAGTTGTTCATGCAGATTGAGCTTGAGTAGAGAGAAGCCTTGCCAGGGGAATTAGGTCATCCTCTCACTGGATTGGTTTTTGAATGTTCTTCGAAATTGTTTTTCATTGTTGTCGAGGACATCGGAGAGAATTCGACCTTCAAACGGCGAATCAATGAAATTTATTGACAAAATTTGAAATCGTTTTTACGGGTAATAAGAAAAGAAGTTTTGGACGTTGAGTATGAACATAAGAACTCAAGAACATTAGCGAGGACACAACATCAGTGAAGACACAACATTATTGAGGACACAACATTAGTCAAAACATATTTTAATTTTCATTCACATTTCAAGACCGCAATTAAGACACGTCGGTCTAGTTCTCTAGTTAGGATCCACTTTGTGAGGAAACTCTTTTTCAGAACTTCACTTCTGTCCACATTGTCAATTACCCATCCACCCTAAAATGACCTGACCTCTTAACAAAGAAAATAGCGCGCTGCTGGTACTCACACTCACGCACCAGATGCATGTGACGTTTGACGCTGTTCATTTATTGCATTGAATTTAACTTAATTACGTGTGCTTTTCGCATTCTAATGCTGGGCCAAAAAGACTGGCACCTGGACTCAATTAACCTTATTTCAAAACCATTTGAATATTTTAGCGCCAGCTGTTTATGACAAGCGAAAAGGGCCAATCTACATTTATAATAGACGGTGTATCTCAATCTCAGTGTGTGTCCGTTCCATTACTTCCTATCTATTACTGAAGAAAAATTATTGAACTAAAATCAGAATGGATATACATGTTGTTTTATAAGAATTGTGTAGTGGATACCAAAGGCGCTGAATCATGGACTATAAAATACGCGCTTTTTTCCCGTTTTTAGGTTTCTTTTTCGACGCGGCAATGTTATCGATAGATAAAATACGGTGTGAAAGTTCTGTATATGTTCATGAAAAGTATTCAGGGTTTGATACTACTACGAGTAGAACTGAAAAATGTATTTTATTTCATAGATCCATAATTTTATCATATTTACACTGGAATTTCCACGGGTTCTATCTAGGCCATGTTCTCGGTAGATAAGATACAGTATAGAAGTTCTGTATATATGAATGAAATATGTTCATTTAAAACACAGTAATTCTTTGTAAATTTACAATACATTTGTCCTTATAATGCCACTATATAATATAATGATACCCAACTTGTTGCTTGTTTCTTTGCTTGCTTGGTCCGTCTCTCTGTCACGCTCTTAATGATTTAGATAGGGGGAAATTCGGTAGGGTATACATATATTGTAAGCATTGTATTGTGTATACCAAAGACACAGTCTTCAGTGTGGAAACTTCTTTGCAAAGCCCGCGTCCATTGGCAAATAAAATGAAATAATTCAGTAAAAATCACGTGAATTTTCTCGTGTGGGTCTACTAGTAATTTCATAATCATCAAATCTAAACCGTAGATTTTTTACGGGAACTATCTAGTAAATTGGATATTTTCAACCTGATGCAATACAATATTTATTTGCGGAGTTGGTGCCGAACAAATTTTTAAACAATTCAAGATAATAAAAATTGAGTTTGACTCTGTCACTTCTGATGGAAAGATGTATTTTTATAAATAAGTTTTCTGTTAAATATTTTCACTCTGTCAAGAATATCTAGGCTTCTTTGGCTCCTGTATTATAGATACGAGGGGATGAGAACCCTCAGGGTGAAACATCATTACAAAATACATGGGGAGAAAATGGAGAAGCAGACCAATACGCACAAAAAATAGCATTTCAACCAAATTTTAAGCAGGAGTAAAGTTTCATACCGCAGCTTTGAAAATAATAAACTAATCACATTTATTGCTTTAAATTCTATTTTAATGAGTTATTCTATTAATAAAAGCCTCTCACACGCGTGCTCCTTTCAGGTCTTTCATTAGTGGTCTAGATTTCAGCTTAGCTGCAATTTCTAGGCTTTTTTCCCTGCCAATTCTCCCTATCGTGTTACGACATTTTTGCTTCCGCCGGGCGATGCTAGAACTGTGTTTTAGAGGGCGATGATGGCGCCGTTTGCAGGAACTCATAATAACGCATTTTACTTCGTAGTTTCCAGGCTGTCTCAGACCCTCAAGTTTCCCCTCGTAACTTGGAAAAGCAATGCGAAGTTGTCGTGCAACATGTGCTGCAGCACGCCAGGCGTACGCGTGATCGAGCGCCGTCTGGGCTCCGGGTGACGGGGCCCAGACGGGGAGTGACGGAGAGTAACGGGAAGTGCCGGGGAAGGACGAAGAGTGACGGAGAGTCCTGGGGAGTGACGAGGAGTGACGGGGAGTGACGGGGAGTGACGAAGAGTAACGGGAAGTGCCGGGGAAGGACGGAGAATGACGGAGAGTCCTGGGGAGTGACGAGGAGTGACGGGGAGTGACGGAGAGTGACGGGGAGTGACGGGGAGTGACGGGGAGTGACGGGGAGTGACGGAGAATGACGGAGAGTAACAGGAAGTGCCAGGGAGGGACGGAAAATGACGGAGAGTGACGGAGAGTGACGGGGAGTGACGGGGAGTGACGGGGAGTGACGAGGAGTGACGGGGAGTGAAGAGATATGACGTGAGGCTTATGCAGTTAAGGAGAATAATATATTTTCTGAACATTTAAGTTCTAAATCCATGAGGTGAATTTAGCTTATTTATCACTGATTTAAATTTAGATAAGGGCTCGACTCTATTGCCCTGGGACTAATTATTATCGCTTAACACAATGTTAATCGTTATAAAATGTTCAACATTTTACGGAGGAAGCACGTGCAAAAATTTTTATCCGTTATTTGTTTATGAGTTATTATTTATTTCCTGAGGGAGGAGGTCCTGAAGGAGGAAACAATCTTAAACAAAATTTTTTTTGCTACTTCCTTAAGAGTTTTCATTTAATTTCTGCAGATTTAAATCTGTTTTCGAAGTGCCATCGAAGAACGCTAACTAAAATTAAACTGGTAATTTATACCTGGTTTTCATCATGGCTTTGCAGTAAACATTGGACAATATTTCGTTTACTCCAACAAGACTGCTAACGCATGTGAAAAAGTCTCTCAATAAATATGCAGATCCTTTTATGGACACAAAATAAAATAAATCATCCTTAAGTAGTTCAAAAAAAAAAAAATAACAGGATGAGATGTGCTGCACAGAGTTGGGGCTTAAAAGAAAGTTCCTTATTAAGTTTTGATTTACTGTGTATACAACACATGTACTGCACGATGCCGCCGCATGCACAATACTGTATGGGTCTGTGATGTGTGTGTCTATGACAGACTCCTCTTCTATATTCCACCTACGTCTCTTCACATCACCACCACATCACTACCACATCACCACCACATCACCACCACATCACTACCACATCACTACCACATCACCACCACATCACCGCTACATCTCTACCACATCACCACCACATCACCACTTCATCACTACCACATCACCTTCACATCACTACCACATCACCTCCCCATCACCACCCCATTACCACTACATCTCTATCTCATCATCACCACATCACCACTTCATCACTACCACATCACCACCCCATCACCACCCCATTACCACTACATCTCTACCACATCACCATTTCATCACTACCACATCACCACCCCATCACCACTCGTAATGGGATCAGTGAACAGCAGTTCTCACAGTTGAGTACCCAGTACCTATGGTGGGACCATTTAAGGTCATTGAACAGGCAATAATGGGCCCAGATGCTGTCCCATATAGGCGTTGTCAGAAGGACGTGCCACACAAATACGCAAGTCTCCAGGCTTTTAAGGCGAAACGTATATTCTGGGTACACATGACAAAAAACTTGTGTTCAGTCTCTGCTTATTTAATCAGAGAAAAATACATCGCATTTCCCCAACAAAAATTAGAGAAAAAGTTCACCAAACAAAAAATCATATCGTGTTATAAAAAAATCGGGAAAAGTACAAAAAATTCAGACGTACTCAAATTGAGTGTCTTCAATTGTGCTTACATTTTAGAGGAACTCTGTAGGGAAGATGAGTTTATTACGCTTAAAAGAATCTTGTATGAATGTTATCGATAGTAAAATTTCCTAAAAAACAAAGGACCATCAAATTTATTAGCAAACTACACTGACTCTGAAGTTCATAAAACATTAAATGAATGAAACAGTTCTGCAGGAATTCAAGTTTGGAATACCTGATTCCAGAAGGAATATATTGTCAGTTCGAGTGTCAATAAATTACGATTTTCATTCAATGCTGAAATAGATGAACATAAATTAAAAAAACTCATCAGAGATCTTGAAAATTCCTTGCTGACAATAGTTACCTAATCATTTTCTCTGAATTTTGCCAAACAATGCTTGATCTAAACATTAGATCTGAAGATTTTGATGCAAGTCCATTCGTTTCATTCTCACCGTGATTAAAATATGCAATTTCTAGTTTTCCTATTTTCAAACTAACAGGAACCTACCATCGTACTACGATGCATGAACATTTGTGAAATGACTAAAGACAGTTTATTTTCAGTGTTCCAGAAAAATAGTCTCAAAAACTATGAAAAAACGTAGTTTTTGATTTTTTTTTCATCTGCAAACAAGTGCCGTCAACCAGTGGGTAAAATTTTCTTGTGCATAGCACACAGGTCCAAAATAAATGCTCGAGGAAGATGACTGTTTTTAGAGTATTTCTCTGGAAGAGTAGATCTCATTACAGCCTTTTTAGCGACATAGAAGAAGCTCACCAAGTTGCAGGGTGGTGTAATGATGCTCTTTCTATTTGGCACGACGTACAAAAGTAATTTCTTCAATGGATTCTGGAAGAATTATTTCAATTGAAGTGTTAAACTCAAACTTTTTTTCTTACCACAGTAACGATGCAGCGCAGGACACTCAAATGCTACCCGAGAAATTCTTCGCTAGACTGCTTTTGGCTTTTTGAAAAGCTTGTCTAAAATAGTGAATTCTTTTAACTCTGTACAAAATTTACTGGTAAGAAGACATTGTTTTTAAGGCACGTAAAGGCGGGGCTGAGGACATCGAAAGAGCCTGTGACCTGCACCACACATTTCAAGTATATTTCTTTATAGTTTCACGTCCCGTAATGTTATCGCATTGACATCTGATGAGGCAAATATAGCAAGAAACGTGCAGGGCAGAAATTGAGGTTTGTTAGTGCATTCACAATTTCTCCCATTAATGTTGTTTTTCTATTAATCTTTTAAATTTTCTCGCGTTTGCAATATTTGCCGGGAATATCAAAAGTAAATTTTTGGGAGTCTTTCTGCATTGCTTAGGTCATCTAATTTTCTAAAACTTAAAATTGCTCGGAAATTTGATTCTTAGCGATTTGAAATTGCTAGATTCTCGAGCTACATATAGTTGTTCCTAATAGAACTATATTCAGTATTCCCAGGCTGTAAAAAATGAGCACGTTGTTCAATACTTGGATGTGATTCTGTTAATATTTCTTTTGGTTTACATGGCAATGTGAAGTCCAACATCTTCGAAACAGTATTTGAGAGCCGGACGACGTAGCATGCAAATATATCACGTCTTAAACATGCTAGCAGTCCTGCTAAAAATGATTTTTTGATTGTAGTATATCCCATAGAATAAATATACTCTAGTCGTACATGAATGCACAACGCTCTAAGAGGAACGCAGAGTAAACCTAACGAGACTTTATTGGGTAATCATCTGCGTTAACATTTTTGTGTTAAAACTTCATGCCAACAAAATTTTTTTATTACTTAGCAAGCAAAATGAATTCAGATTTCACTTCAAATGTTAGCATAACATGGATTTTCGAAGAAAGTTATACATTTTTCTTGCAGTTTGTATGTGACCGTCGTGAAGGCAATTGTGCAGACTCAACAGAATCATATGCACTTATCCTACGTTCAGAATAATAACACAATATGATAATAATAATAATGAATATGCGTTTTCCCCTCCACCAAACACCTTCACACTGAAAAGATCCCGTGACACATTATCCTGGCGTTTCAGAGGGATGATTAAAATATTCTTTTACTGGAGTTCTGTGACCTGATGAGAATTGCAGAATTCAGTCAGAAAAAGTTTCCTCTCTCGGGCGTAATTTTGCTCTGGAATTCCAGCTTGATCCTCTAACATGACCGCGTTAAGGACAAACTTGAGATGATGTGAATAATATTTTTGACCTTAATTGCACTGGGTTTGCTTAGTTTCAAGTTCGGTGTTTAACTTTAATCAGTGTATTAATTTTACGAGGGAAACCTGTAAAGTTTCTCGCCCGCTGATATGCACCGCAAAGAAGGGAGGTTAGCGAACTAGCTCCAGAATTAAGAGGCAATGCTGATGGCAACACTGAACTTTCTTTTCCAGTTAGATTCTTTTTATGTTAGTTAAATATGTAAAATATATCTAAGTTTGAATACTGTATTACAATCATATGGGACCTGAGTGAGCTGGAGTATGTGACTTGCTCAGTGAGCTGGAGTATGTGACTTGCTCAGTGAGCTGGAGTATGTGACTTGCTCAGTGAGCTGGAGTATGTGACTTGCTCAGTGAGCTGGAGTATGTGACTTGCTCAGTGAGCTGGAGTATGTAACTTGCTCAGTGAGCTGGAGTATGTGACTTGCTCAGTGAGCTGGAGTGTGTGACTTGCTCAGTGAGCTGGAGTATGTGACTTGCTCAGTGAGCTGGAGCATGTGATTTGGTTGTATAGTGAAGCTTTCGAATTATTAGACCTCACAAGAAACTGAAGGCTTGTCTTCCCTGCGATGGGTCTTTAAGATTTCAAAGTATTCCAAAACTGAGGCCAGTTCTGATGAAATGTTCAATTATTCATCTCCTCAGTGAAACTAGAATATTCGCTATTCTTGTACTACTGATAAACACAATAAAAAATTGAAGCATTTGAATTGGGAAGCGTAGGATTCTTGTAAGATCCTCCACGTTATTTCGAATATCCCATGAGAAATCCGAAGACAGAAGTAGTCAAAATTTGATCCTGTATCCCAGGCAACATACAAATTTCAATTATTGTCTCATAGACCCTTCGAGTCAGAAAACCCTCAACAACTCTGTCACGAACGTAATAACGAGTCTTATGTTATTTGACTATTTCTTTTCTTTGAGCCGTAAAACACCTCGTCCCCCACACTGGTGGCTAATTTTCCTTTCATTTACCTCCTCATTTCAGGACCTGCATCAGCGCATAGACTCTCATTGTTTCACTGGTCTTCAGGAGTTAAATAACTAAACCTTAAAGGGGGTGGTTTGGTCTACATTTAAAGGCCTTCATTAGCTATTGAAAATTAGACGTTGGAATCCTTCAAACTCAACTCGTTTTAGTTACAAATTCTTTGGATCCTCCTACGCGTTTAAATCTTAGTAGATTGAAAGCATTTAACTTGAGATTTTAATCTTAGCGATTTAATCTCGTATGATTGAATTGCATTCGGCCATGGCAACTTCCACTAATGCCTTATCTTTTGTTACTGTTCTTATATTTTCCCTAAGCATATGTGGATGAATTGTGAGCCTGTGAATGAGAATAGAATGGTATAATGCAACAGAACCGTTTGGTTCATTCATGACATGCCACCCAAATCCTACTCCGTCTAAAGTCAAGGCATCTATCACTTAGATACACTAATAATGCACAGACGTATCAGTCCCGTACATGAACAACAATAATACACAGTCCCCAGGAAATAACAAAGGTTTAGAATCAGTTCTTCATAATACTAGGGAGGTTTTTCATCCAATATTAGTCAAGAGCATTTTTGGACGTGTTCACAGTGCCAACAACAACAATAATTCCGAGCAGCTAGCTCCATGTTTCGGCAATTTTAACTGGGAAGAATTTTAGAGCCTGGGCAGTGTTGTTATTTCTTATTATTAGTTATTTGGCCACTATTTCTGGTTTGAACATTATTGACTACGTTGAGAAGCCCTTCCAGAGTAACGACGGTAAGGCCGTTGAAATATTTATTTACATCGATGAGTTGTCCTCGCAGTGATATCGTAGAAAAGAGAACTCGTTTATGTATATAACAAAGATGCAATTGTGAAACCAGCTAGTCTTAACAATTATAAGTCACCATGATACATCGTGAATTACTTTTTACAAGCAATTTTCGAAAGAAAACGTATGAACCAGGATAAAACTGTAGTAAATTTTGATTTTCTTAGACCATTCAGTACGTCAGGTCTTGGACAAATTATTTTCCATTCATTTATAACAATCAAAAACCTCAGATTTTAATAAGCAAATCATTAAATTCATTTAAAACTGACTTCCAATCATTTCAAAGTGAATCAACAAGGCACTGGTCTTTTCAAAAATGTTCGGCTTCTCATCAATTACGGGAAGATTCGGTGCCAAGACTTAGGGTCGAAGTTAAGCAGCCAATCAGAAGTTCGGAAAAAGAGACGGTCTCTAAGAGTGGTGCTGTTTGGGTGCCAAGTTCAGTGGAGCTGCCAGCCTTTCTGAAGGGTCGAAGGAAGACTGCCAACTATGAGTCTACACCAATGTAATGAAACACCTACGAACATATTTAATAATCATTTGCAAATTGAAATTTCATCTGTGAATGTTGTCCATGATCATGTGTTCTTCTTATTTTAAGATGAACAATGTACATGTGTAAGAAAATATGGGAGTATGATATACAGGTAATCTGCTGTTGAAATCACAAATGACGATTTCTACGAATGATTTTGTTGTACTTATTTCTTTTTCTACTCATTTGAATAATCAAAAAAAAAGAATCTAAGCTCTAAAAAACGAAGAAGTAGAGAACATAGAAAGACTTCAAATTATTAAGCGGTTGACGTGAGAATGAAACATAAAAGACACAGAAATCATGCGCTTTCATTTTACGAAGCAAGCAATACGATAAAAATTCCAAAACTAACTGCCTTTGGGAAGGTTTGCCATGAATCAGACGCATAACTATTAACTTTATTATACAGGAATTCCAGAAAAATATGTCATGATTTCTGTTCATTTTTCAATTTAGGAACACTAATTTTTTCAACCTCTGCGATTTCTATGGCAACACGATAAATTAGAAATATGTGTGAACCCAGAAAAACATGATCACCGAACCGATACGTACTGTTTCTATTCTGCTGCTATGCTTTTTTCAATGAGAAATAATTATGCTAACACCGGAATACTCGTGTGTTCTCACTACAGCTTAACAAGGGGATGTCGATCAACAACTCGTTTTCGAACATGAATTACTCACCATTTGTTGATGGCTTTTAGTGTCATGAGTGCCCTCACTCAAGATACAGCCAGGCAACTCAGCCCCTTATACTACGACTCATCCCTTCATTCATACGTGGAAAAGGCACACAAATAGGAACGGGAATACGAATAGGAATGTGACCCAGACTAGGTAATGGGAACGGGAATACGAATAGGAATCCTGAGCGGGTAACAGGAACGGGAATACGAACAGGAACAACATCCAGACCACGTAACAGGAACGGGAATTCGAACAGGAACAACATCCAGACCACGTAACAGGAACGGGAATACGAACAGGAACAACATCCAGACCACGTAACAGGAACGTGAACATAGAACTCTCTTGCAACAGGAACACGGAACTGGGCTTGGATCGCCCAGCTAAAAAAAAATTAATGCATAAAAAATTGGGATGTCTTGTATTGTAAAATTTGTACGATTCGATTCAAGGTTTTGACGTGTAGTTCTTCTTATTTTAGTGCCTATTATGACAACATTAAAAAAATTCAATGCAAAACTCGTTGTCATTTACATACATATATGTACACATATTATACATAAGATATTCTCATTGAATCTGAAAACTCAAATTAGCTCCTTATCCTCTCGCCATAGGAGATAAAACTAAAAAAATTCAAGTATCATTTAGATACAGTTATGCATTCTCGCCAAACTTCGACCATCCCGCCTACCACAATTTGTTGCTCTATGGCAAATATTTTAAGCCTATGGACGGTGAGTGCCATCTAACTCATCACAAGTTTAAATGATATTACTGCACCGACAACTGCGATACCGAAACGAAAAACGGGTTCAGAGCTGTCACTGCACGTCAAAAACCAGAGTGTTTTACTAGTCATTCTGCCTTTGTTATTTAAATTCCTTAACTGGATAAAAACAGTCGGGATAGCTTCGTTAATTGCTTGACAAACTCAAACTTGCGTAACGGGCAGACTGCCATCGATGTCTGTTTCTGCGAGGCCGAGCGTGTGGGAGCTTGATTGTATGACTGTCGAGCAAAAGTCAATCTCTCAGATTGCATGCAATGTTCTGTGTACTCACGCTCCCCAGACAAATTCTTGTCTGGAAACCCCATCCCCAAGGAATTTTATCGCCGCGTAATGAAATTCATTACTTGAAAAAAGAAAAAACTTTGCCAAAGAAGCAAGGCACCACTTTGTAGGATTGAGGTTTTCTGAGTTCTAGGTCACTGTAAATTTTGTGCGAGGAGAAGGCAATGCAGAAAGCAGGATATTTTCTATATGGATTCAAAGAAATTATATCCGTTCTAAGAACTTTGATCGTATCACCTAATGTGATATCATCATGATACGAAAAAAACACTGAATTAAATGAAAAAGCCTAAATCCACAGAGGATTATTAATATCATTACACACGTAACTCTAAGTGCTATGGGATCAGCAGTTGTTGGTAACTCTGGTTTGTTGCCTACTTTGAATTCCGAAAGACGTGAAATTACCAAATATTCACACAGTCTATGGAATAATAATAAGCGTTGTACAGGGTGGGCATAAGTAAAGTACCTGTGTAGACGCAGCGTGTTCACTTAAAGCTTTTTTTCAGCACATCAGTGTTGCTAGCGTAGCAGTGCTACCGACAATTTCACATCCATAAGTACGGGCATAATTGCGTCCATAAGTACTTCCATTAGTAAGGTACGTCCACCCAGTCTATGAATTGAGGACAATCAGCAACATTAGATCAGAAAAGACTAGACCTGTGCGTCCAACTCGTCAGAATTTTTTTTTTAAAATTCTGTTGTTGCCGTCATCAGAATATAAGAAAGTGTTTTATGGAGGCTTTTAAATGAATTATAGGAACAACACCTCACGATGCCGTCCCAACAATAAAAGAAACTTCTATAAATTGTCATCGTCTACGAATGTCGTTAATTTAAAAAAAATGATCTTTCACGCGTATCATAAATTTTTAACTTCACGAACGAGAATGCTAGCGTGAAACAATCTTCTATCACTTACAAAATATCTTACTTTTGTGACCTTCAGTATATTGTGTACGTCTATAAACACTGGCATTAAATTCCATTTTTTCGTTCCAAGGAATAAATTCGTACATGCATAGCCAGTTAAAATTTAGAAACTGTTTTCTCATCAGCATTTGAGTTAATTCTGTACGTCAAGATGACTGTAAAGGTAGGGTTCCCTTTTCTTCATACTTTATTTACAAAATAATTATCTTAAACATAAATAAGACACATCTTGCATTAAAATTTAAGTACGTTCCCTCGCTTTCCTTCAGTTAAGACAATCTAAAATGTTCTTAATTATTTATTTAAGAAAAAGTATTTTTATGATGTTTCCTTACACACAGGCACCGACAAACAAATGATGCAAACATGTATGAGAATTGTGAACACTCTCAAGAGGGTCAGGAGAAGCAGTCGTGAGTTGAAGCTCCTTTAAAAATATTACGAAGTTTTAAATAAGTTCAAGGTAGGAGCTCTGCATAAGAAATAGCAATAGCACAGAAACAGCGATACGAAAAAGCCTTTCATTCTGTAAATAATGTACCCTTCCAATGTCAATGGAACATTCCTTAGAAATCGAGAAATAATAATTCTTTGGTAACAGCGTAGCCGTCACAGTGAAAAAATGACTGTCAGAGTAACAGCGTGACTGCCTGAGTAACAGCGTGACGGCCAAAGTAACAGTTTGACTTCCAGAAGGACGACGTGAATGCCAGAGTAACAGTGTAAGTGCCAGAGTAATTTCACGTTTTTGGGCGCATCTGATCACTCTATCCCAATTACAGATATCTACTCCACCGGCAGTGTTATTTACTTACATGTTGACAGCCTGAGCTAGTTATTAGAAATAATCGACGTACATTCTTTCATATGAAGTTACTTCAGCATAGAAAAATAGAGATAAGCTGACACCCACATGAACTTTTTTCTTAAACATGCAAAAACTTTCTTTGCTAGTGGTATGTCGTGCAGCAGGGGAATTTTCCCATAGTGATCACCACTTCATTAGCAATTTTCCCGGTGCAATCTACACTTCACGCAGAAACAAATTTCCTAGTTCGATTAAGAATTCCTGTTTTTTTGGGCGTTGTCGTGCCCAATAAAGGGCGCTCTCTAAAAATGCTGCTCCAATAATGCCCACCGCCGCCAGTAAGTTCAGTGGCGTAAGTACAAAAAATGACGAGTTATTGGATAATCTCCTGCAGTTTTTTCATGATGAACTACAGCTAGCAAGTGGGCAACTACTGCATTCCTCGAGCTCTCATCAGGAAAGTCAAAGAAAGGTTTTTTTTCAGAGCGTGCACCCTACGAACTTTGCTATAAAATTGTCCACACTGGAAAAGATTACCAATTCAAACCTCCAGGAGGAAGAGGTACCAACCAAGTGAAGCATGACAGGCTGGAGGTTAGGTTTGTTCTGAAGTTTTATTAATTTGACAGCTTAACGCTGATAAGTGTGCGCGTTGTAGACGAAAATTATATGGTGAAAGAATCCTACATTGTGTTGTTATTTTGCCTTTTTCATCGATAATATTTTGTGTTAGAAACAGTTTTTCCGAAAGATGTTTCTATTCATTGTTTTCTACAGCAAATTTCTAGTCGCTTAAGAAAAATATGTTGTCAGATAAAGTGCAAAATCTTCCATGGCCAACTGAAGGTTGTAGACTTTAATAAAATAAGAATACAATCCACAAATACATTTTTGTGATTCAAACTAGGTCAATTTTTAAGTAGCAGTCAGGAAAATAGATTTGACGCACAGAAATGGCCAACTACTGCCTGCTAATTTCTGCAACATTTTTATAAGTCTCACAGAAATGGCAAACAAATTCAGTACACTGCTCTTTGTTTCAGTAATTTCTTTTGAAGTTTCACCCTAATTTCAAGAATTTGTTTCCCTTGCAAGCAACAGGAGCTTTGAAGAGAAGCTACACTTCTCATGACCGCCTCGTGAATTTCGATGCAGGAATTTCGTAAGCTATTTTTTGTGTTCCAGGGCTAGCATCACATTTATCAGTGGGTTATTAATTCCAGCACCTCAAGTGCACATGCATCAGCCTCATAACTGTTATATTGCATTTGGAGCTGTAGTACGGTGTGCGTCTCAGTAAGGAGAAAGTTAAGTGCAGTAAACTTGTATGAAAGGCGTATTTGAGAAGGCAGTTTTGAACAAGCACAAACTCCATGTACTAAAGTTTCTTGATTTACGTTTCCATGTTCTATTAAATTTAAGATTTAGCAATCATTCCTATACATGATTTATGGTACTAGAATAATAGAGAATGAATGTAATTCTATTGAACCAATAGACTATGTTTTCGACATAATGTATCTCATTATCTGAACTCAGTGTGCCTATCACGTAGTCATGTAATAATTCCTTCCTTGCTCTGAAGTACGTACGACATTTCATAAACTATTTACATGTATAATATAAAAAAGAATACTGGAATTAGCACTAACATTACTAGAAGAATTATTTGACTTGTCTCTGGAGGCAGTATGAGGGGTCCATTACACATTTACATACACATTTCAGATCATTTGCCGGTAATACTGAACTGCTAGAGGCATAATTCCTATTAAAATTTTGGAGGTTCATATTCCAGTTCAGTCCTGCGTAGCTATTTGACTCAATGCTCAATCTTTTTAGTAAATATTCCGGCCTGAACGACGATCAAAAAGATCAGCGCTGGAGCTGAACGTAATTGCATACTGAGGTTATTTGGTTGTTGATATAGCGCTTTCAGGAGAATGTCGTACATGAATGTACATATGTACCAAAATGTCTAAATGTTTGATTTTACCCCAATATCGTTCGTATATATCAGTTGTTTTATGCACTACAGTGCACTCCAAACAAGAAAAGGTACGCAATAGTTTTTGTTAGCGCTTTAAATTCTGGAAGTGCATTTGAGAACTATCCTACTTTATATTCATGCACACCAAAATGTGCATTTCTCTGTAAAAATTCTTGATGTACTTTTATTTATCGCTCCTATTGATTTGTCGTTGTAATTTCTTTTAATTTTGTATGCGTGAGGTTGGACATATTTCTTGAGAGAACAAAAAATAGTAACAAAAAGCTTTAAAAGTAGATTTTGTCTTAGACAAATAGAATATTTGAGAAATCTTGGCTCATCTGAAAGGTGTCATGATAATATCATTAATAACACAAATTTTCATAATGCTTTTCATCACCACATAACCCGAATGCGCTTAAAAAGGAGCTATCATTCCTGTATCTCACACACTCTCCTTAACTCAAAACTCCCCCAGCAGCATTCATCAGCTTCATCAATCCCCAGCAGTCCACTGCACTATTCACCAGCCTTCAGCAGTCCTCAGCAGCCCTTAGCAGCCCTCAGCAGCTTTCAGCAGTCCACTGCAGCCTCCACCAGCCCTCAGCAACCTTCAACAGCCCTCAGCAGCCTTCAACAGCCCTCAGCAGCCTTCGGCAGCCCTCAGCAGCCTTCAGCAGCCCTCAGCAGCCTTCACCAGCCCTCAGCAGCCTTCAGCAGCCATCAGCAGCCTTCAGCAGCCCTCAGCAGCCTTCAGCAGACCTCAGCAGCCTTCAGCAGTCCCCAGTTGCCCCTAGAATTTCTGACTTACAGAGAAGACAGGATGGAGGCCCTTGGCTTGAAGCTGCTGACGACAACGATGTCGTGCTCAGTAATGTATGAAAATTAAAGTCAAAGACACTCGCTTTGGTAGGCCCATCGAGGCTGCGTTGCTCAGGACGGCTGCCATTAAAGGCAAAGTGTTCATGCAACACAAAGAGCGGCACCATGTGGATAGAACGCTGTCTTTTGCAATCGTGAGCAAATCAATTCGCTTTCTCCTCGCCAAATTCTTGAGAGACTTGCGAAGAGGCAGGATGCTTTCCTATGAAATATCAGATGCCTTCAATGATTTGTGTGTTTGAATTCGGTGTGGAATAATAATAAATGAAATATTGAATGTCTCTGAATACCGGTTTGTTTGTATCTACTATGGCGAACAATAAAAAATGAAATGCTATCCGTTTTTATTAGTTTATTCATTTTGTGGTTTGACTGGGATGGCATACTAAGGCTCATTGGTGATAATTGTAAGTTTTTTTAGCTGTGTCTCCTTTCTAACCTCCTGCAGAGCTCGTATTCCTATCAGCACATTGAGTGTTTTTTCATATATATTGTAAAATAAACTGGTGGTATTATTGCCAGAAATTTTCTACTTTTTCCAACGCATCAAGTGACTAGAAAAGTTCATGCTGAATAAAAGGTACTCATGGAAAACTAATTGTCTTGCTACTCGTAAATCTCTTCACTCTACGTTTTAACAAATATCGAAAACAAGAAACGAAAAGTTCCCTTTACAAGCTGAAGCTCCAGTAAAGCATGCTTGTACAATATTAACTATTTACATGCATCTGCACAAATTTAAACCAGAATATTTAGAGTGCCTATCTTAACTACGATATAAAATTGAGCAGTTTTACCATAACCAAGCGCTAAAATATTTAGGTTAGCTGTACAATCATGTCACAAGAAAATGTAATTTTTTTCTTTAATGAAAATGAATGACTATCTAGATTATAAATGCGATGTCATAAAATAGAGATATCTTCTTGGGAACAGAAGGTTCAAAGCATGGATACAGTTGAAATATTTTATGGTGAAAGAGTTTTGTTAACGATGCACTTAGGCTAACTCTCTGTTTTCATGAGTGCATTGGAGAAAAGTAAGTTAAATCTCAGGAGTAAAATCCGTAGATTTATTAAAATCCTGTATTATTTCTACGCGAGACTGAATTTTCGTAGAAGGTGCATGATTGAATTCGATATCTGTGCGGATTTGTTTGAATTTATGCCTATTTTGTTAACTTAACGCAATAGGAGTTGCACGAAGGGGGCATCCAGCAACAAGAAAAAAGTTGTACGTACCTAATGTGACCCTTCGTATATATAGTTCAGTTTATTTAACAGTAAATAAAGGTTACACAATAACGATATAGAAAAAATGTTCATAAAATAAGTTCATAGGTTAACTTTTCGTTTCTGAATAATTCATATTTTCGAGTTAATATAAGCAACATTGAACAAACTCATGATGGTGTTTACCCTGCAGAAATATTTCGTATAAACTGGCATATTTTTGTGACTGTGGAATACCAGAAATGTTTACAATTTGAGACATCCTATAGAAATATTACAAGAAACTCATGTCTAGGCTCATATCTCACAACTGCAGTCTAGTAGACATCATCTGCAGCGCAAAGCTGCTCGCAATACGAGATTGAAATTCCACGCCAAAAATCACCCAACTTTCAAAAGAAGTTTGGCTGCACAGGAGACAGAGGCATCAAATAAGAATTGAAAAGGATTTTTTAAGTAATTGGTTAGAAATTGAACTGAAATTTCCACGCAGTGTACTGTGAATTGACTAAAAAACTTGTAATGAGTTGATTGGAAATTAACTAAAATTTGACTATGAAACTAGGAAGTGCCCATAAATTGGCTAGGAACTCACAGTGAACCAACTAAGAATTGAATAAAAAGTAATTACGAATTACCTAAGAAATGTTAATAACATTGTGTATTGTTATACATTCAGTCTTGTGATGTGGATGAGAAACATGAAGAGCAGGAAAAATACATTCACTTACATTTGAAAAACCAGTTGAGATCAGATTTTATTATGAAGAGTCTATGGAAATAACTCTGTCTATCCGTAATAGGAAAATTTTTAAAATTCTTTTCAATTCCTTAGCGGCCGAAGTATCCCATAAATTTTTGATCATGCCGATATTGAAAAAAACATTAAAACTAATTGCAACAACTCATATTTTGGCAGGGCTCAATAAAATTGAATTGATATTGAATTGATATTGAATTGATATTGAATTGATATTGAATTGATATTGAAAATAACATTAAAACTAATTGCAACAACTCATATTTTGGCAGGGCTCAATAAAATTTAAGGCGCTATTTGATTCTTTTTTTCCGAACTTAAGTGATTACGAAAAATAAGTTATAGGTCTAAGTGATACATAAAAACGGCAATCTATTGATGCCATCACGACTAATCTTTTTAAAGGGAAGCATTTTCAGAGCAAAGTACATTTCATTTTCACGCTTGTGGCATCCCAACGCTGTACTGAGTTCAGTATTATTATCCAGTATTGAAGTCTAGTATTATTATCTAGTATTATAGTCCACTATTGTAGTCCAGTATTATTGTCCAGTATTATAGTCCACTATTGTAGTCCAGTATTATTGTCCAGTATTATAGTCCACTATTGTAGTCCAGTATTATAGTCCACTATTGTAGTCCAGTATTATAGTCCACTATTATAACCCAGTATTATAGTCCACTATTATAGCCCAGTATTATTGTCCAGTATTATAGTCCACTATTGTAGTCCAGTATTATAGTCCACTATTATAGCCTAGTATTATAGTCCACTATTATAGCCCAGTATTATTGTCCAGTATTATAGTCCAGTATTATTGTGCAGTATTATAGTGCTCTGAGAAAACAATGCCGATTTTAAAAAATACGAACTGCTTCATTTCTAGCGTTGAATTAATTAAGAATTAATTAGTTTTGCCATCGAGGCAAAATAATTCATTCAAACAACATTTTCTTTAAGATAGTTCTAGGTTTTATAACAATGCTCATCTCAAATAAAAACAATGCTAACTCAAAACTTATAGCTCAAATCACCATGGTTGACGCGGCTAGAATTACAGCATGGGACTTGGGTAACCGAATAATTATTGAAGTGATTATCCGACCCAAGAATACGCCAGAAGGTTCGTTCCTATAGCCTCATTCTATTCTAAATAAACAATGCTTCTTTGAGACATATGAGAGCTATATTTTTGAAAAATACTAAAAGTTTCAGAATATTTATGGTCTTCAGAAAATAATTAGTTTCTTGATTGTTGAAGTTTGAAAACTTTGAATACGCTACTCTGATATCTAGTTAATTCATTTTTTGATATCTCGTTTTTTAACATATAATATTTTGAACTTTGAGTGGAGGTAGAATACCATAATTGAGCATTGAACAGTATTTGTTAATAAATAAAATATGTTTCAGAGAAAAACAAGTGTAGACTGAATCAGTTTTATTGAAACAGCTGTATAAAGGTACAAAAATCTTTCAGAATTATTTGTTGACGAATTAACAGCAGAATATTTATGAACAGACAAGCAACATTCAATACATAAAAACATTTATACATATACTATATTGGATAGAAAGACATTTCTTTCGTGAAATGCTCATTTGAAATGCAGAACAATTCACACATATCAACTAAATAGTCTCCTCAGTATGAAAGAAATTTCACGCCAGAATAGTTATGTTTTTTAGAGAGGCACCATGAGCGATAGTTTTGATATTTCTACAATAATATTTAAATTAGAAATAAAATTGGCTCGTATTGGTCGGTGCCAGATTATTTGTGATGGTTTATTTCCTAATTTTCCAGAATTGTTTTTTACTTACGGAGTTTGAATGAAATCGTTCAATCGGTAGATAACTTTCATTGAGTGTATTTTTGTAGAAGTAAATAAATTATTAATTTTCTTTCACATCAAGACATTGAAGAGTGTGAAGATTGGCTTGTATTTTACATGATTTTCGTGCGATGTTACATCAAGAAAAAATTCCTTAGCTTGGCTCACCGTTTCGTCCAATGTTTTCAGTTCTTATATCACGAGCTACGAATATACAATTTTTAAAAATGTAAATAAAACTGAAAACAGTTAGGTGTAAAGAAATCTTTTACAAATATTCATAGGTAGAAAATAGATTTGATACCATTTATTTTTTATGCTTATCTAATGCCATTTATGTTGCAAGCAAGTACAACAAACCAGCAAAAATATGCTTGAATTTTCTACCTGTAAAGACTTTCATTCGTTAAATTTACCCCAACCTTCAGCTGTGCTGCCAAAGAAACAAAAACGAAGTAAGTGTCGAGAGCTGTTGCACCTCTTGTTCTAAAGCAGGCTCACGGACGCACAAAAAATATGGCTGCCACTCGAATGAAATGTCAGACGCTCCTGCACTTAAGGTGTGAGCTCCTGCTTCACAAATCTGGCTTAGAGAGGTATAGAATTGCTCTGGTCCGTACTGTCGGAAATTTTACGGCGCTTTATTGCCAGGTCCGATAAAGACTCGAACGCCGTTCGTTCAGGCCCCCGTTCGTGTTCAAAAACTATGGGCCAAACTTGAGGCTTGATTTGAAAATTCCAATAATAGCACTTCTATGAAAAGTTTTCAACAAGCGGTTGACTGCTCTTGTTCAGTAAATTTTTTTGATCTCTTCAAAGATGATTTCAGGGGCTTTTTCTCAGCGCAGTATGAAGACGAAGAACCTGAGGGAGCAGAAGAAGTGGGGATATTTGTAGGATCTTTTTTTTGTGAGGAGGCAACACGCGTGTCAAGGCTTTGCATTTTGGCTTGCGGGAGACTTTTTTTATATGATGGAGTGGCAGATCTCAGAAGACTTCCTGAGGCCGTGGGTGGATTTGGCCCCAAGAACTGAGCTGGAGGCGCGATGGCTGCCGAGTTTGCCGGGCTCATGATGGCGCTTCTGTCATCACTCAACAGCACATCAGCTGATTGTCTTCCTTCCACATCATTTGCCCTGGGAATCGGACAGCCCCGAGGCAGAGTTCGGAAATGTCTGTGCAGGGAGCTGGAGCATGGATCAAGGATTGGCAACTGGCAGGAGCTAGCTTGCAACAAGTCAGAACATGAACGTTGCGCTTCGTATTCCAGTCTAATGAGGCGCTTTTTGAGATCTTCTCTTGAGTTTGGCTGAAAATCCAAAGTAACTGGCGTGTCGTTCACAATTGAACCACTCGGGAAAGTTTTGCCTGAATCATGAGCGATTGCAGCACCTGTATAAACTTTCGCTGAATCACGAGGGATTGAAGCACACGCATAAGATTTTGTTGCTTCTGTGGTTGGTGTTAGATTCACTCCATTATCAACATGGGACGAAGATGCAACAGCCCTTATGCTTTCGACCAACTGACTCGAGTTGCCTATTTTGTGTTTGTCTTCGCAGGCAACGGAAAAACTGGTGTTGGCCTCTTTCGGGCGAAGTGTTTGAGAAGGGCGCTTTCTCAAGGAAACGTCGGGTAGATTCTTCAGCAGGTCGATAACGAAAGTGAAGCCTGGAGCGAGTGGCTTGATGCTGTCGACGATACCAGCGTCTCTCGAATCAGGGCCGTCTGCAATAATTTCCCGACGTAGGCCTAGGAAAGGAAAAGGAAGAAGTTTGAGATTTAGTTTCTGGCATTTGAGCTTAAACCGTTACGGCATGAAAAGAAGATATTCTTTTAGCCTAAGAGTTGTTTCTTTTTTAAACATTAGGAACAGTTTTGTGCAATGAAACGATTTTTTGAAACTATAAACAGAATAAATTGTCTTATGAATGACATATAATTAAGTGTTTTTACTTTGTCGATGAGGTGATAGCCTAGCAAACAAGTAAATAATTCTCTCCATACCTTTCGAGAGACTTATTATAGAAAAATAAATGTAACAAAATAGACAATGTTTTTGAATAGAATTCACATCTATAGGTCGATAATTTTATTACTAAAATTGAGTCTTTGGAGATCTAACTGCTGCTCAAGACCAATGGAACTTGAGAAAGTCCATCCATCTAAACTTATTTATTAGTAAAATATAAAAAGAAGCTTTGAAGAGTAGAGTTTTTCTAAGTTATGGCGAAATAAAATAGAACGAAGGCCGGCGATGCAGCAAAAATAACATAGAACGTAAGGCCAGTGATGAAGCAAAAATAACATAGAACGTAAGGCCGGTGATGAAGCAGAAATAACATAGAACGTAAGGCCGGTGATGAAGCAAAAATAACATAGAACGTAAGGCCGGTGATGAAGCAGAAATAACATAGAACGTAAGGCCGGTGATGAAGCAAAAATATCATAGAACGTAAGGCATGTAATGAAACTAAAATAATATAAAACGTATGGCCAGTTATGAAACAAAATTAACATAAACATTACAGCACAAGGTGTTGTGAACACATGAGTTTCATTGGTTGAATTTTTGAAAACCAAATGGAGGTGTATTTCTTATTCAATAATAATATTCAGTTCTAGTAACAGAACAGAAAAAAAACAGATTAAATCGTGAATAGGAATTAAATGTGGCTCCATCATGAGAAAAACCTTTAACTCCTACGCATAACCACAAAGTGGCATTCTTGATAAAGAGAATATATCAACATTGATAGGCAAATGAAAGTTAAGTGATATCGCTCACGAAATGGTTTTTAAAATCTTGTGTTAGCAACAAAAAAGACAACGCTTACCACGTCATAATAATTTGATATACTTAACGAGAAGAGCTCTAACGGATGCTTGCTCCGGAGCCTTGAGCTTACGAGCGTCTTGTTTTATTTCTAAATGTGAGTTTTAACACCCGGTGGGGCTTTTGGATGTTGCTTGAGTGCATAGGGGAATTCCAATTTACAGGATCGTAAAGGAATTTACTTCATTGTACCTGGCATGGCTAAAAATCAAGGGTGCACCATCTGATTGTGATTCAAACTGTTCAAATAGGAAGGACTCCATGACACATCATTTGATCGAAATTTAAAAGTAGAATTTCACTGAACTTGTAGAGAAATATGTTCTTCAATGTGCTTAATTGACAAGTACTTCACACTTCTTTACTGAGAATGACTTACAAATTTTCAATAAAAAATTTAATTGTACAATATTGAAAACGATGTAAGTTGTCTTTTATTTAGCTAAATTGATACTCCTGTACTTTCGTTATTCAGCAATTATTGTGGTCTACGGACCTAACACTCTTTCAAGAAATTAGTGGATCTGCTTGCAGCAGACGAGAAACATGAAGTGCAGGATTTTATTGTATTGAAAAAGCTCTGAATTTATTTCCATTCTTAATAAAAGATAAATCAAATTCAAGCTGTGCTAAACACTGAGATAACTTTTGTAAATCATTCGAAAAAATATTTGAACGCTCAAAGTAAGCCTCAAAATTTTAATGTATTTTCCAGCGCTAGTTTTCTCAATGAACCACGGGCTACAGGCGACATAGCACGCTAGTTTGGGAATAAATATTAAGAAAAAATTCCCTTTGGCAATTCAACGGCACATAATCGTATTTATTATGAGGATTTTTTCCCAAAGAAATTGAATATTTTTGTTGTAATTATTTAAATAAGAAACATCAGTAATTCCGAGAGGACAGTTAAAGCTGGCCACAAAAATGCCACTAGTTAAAAAAGTTAAAGTTAATGCATGGATAAATAGATAGGACATGAAATTCATTCTCTTGTTCACTTGGGGCTCTTCATTTGCATGAATTATAAAAATTAAACTAGCAATTTGTTTTCGGAAAAAATTTTACCGTCAGGATTCTTAGATTTTGGGTAGCGAATCTTTTCTAGCAGACTATTTTCCTTATAAATTTACTCCAGCATTTTCTTGCAAAAATTTCGAAAACGTTTGCAAGTTTTGTTTTCATGGAATAGGTAAAAAACAAGCAACGCTCTATATATGTATTGCATGCTCTCTATCAAAGACGTACAACAGTTATTTCACTAGAGAAAATTGATTGCTGTAAATGAAAAATGTTCATATTTGCATATAAATTCTTATCCGACGAAAACACGGCCTGTGTATCCTTGTTTCCGGATGAAGTTTTGTAAAACGCTTTTCAAACAGCGATTTTATCTCCTACAGATGCGTTTGTGAAGAATTTTTCGTGCAGTGAATTTGATCTATCGCAAAAGAAACAGAATAACCCAGCGTTCTTAGGGCTATCATCACAAGGATACCACAGAATCAATCGGTATTAGATTGGCGATTAAATTATTCCCCAAAAAACTATGAGAGTTCAATTCGATCTCTAGTGCCGGCTGGACAATGAATCCATGAACGAAAGGTTGTATGAACGATTAGGTTTTTCTCAGGAAAATAAAAAATAGGGAAAAATGTAAGAAACATTTCTCATTATATACGTCACAAAGTGTTCTCATAGACTGATCACTCTTTGAGGAGCAATATCCAGTATTTTATGTTAACACTTCACACTTGCCTACATTGCTACATGCTTTTATCGTTACTAGGAAATTGAAACACATTTGATCCAGAGCTGCTGGGTGTCAATTTCAGCACAGGATGAGTAAGTATAAGACTGCTAGGATCAATTTATACTTTAAAGAAACTCTACTTTTTTACAGCCTGGCCGTGAAAAGTCACAAGGTTTCGATAATTACTTTCCGCATGGTTTCAGGTTTACGCTTGCATAGTTAAATGACAATGGTTCGAATTTATTACAAGCTGGCGAGAGAAAGACTATAAATCAGGATGATGAGTTTAGTTGAAAGGAATTCAAACAGCTGAGAACCACAATTCTTACCCGACACCGTGGACCCCACGAGCTACCTGAAGATTCTGAGTATTGAGTGTAATCACAGCTAAGAACCATAATTCTTACCCGACACCGTGGACCCCCACGAGCTACCTGAAGACTGAGTATTGACTGTAATCACAGCTGAGAACCATAATTCTTACCAGACAACGTGGATCCCCACGAGCTGCCTGAAGACCCTTCTCCTTCATAGGCGTAGGCTCTTAAATCGTCCCTGCTCACAAGTGTCTCTTGATTGGCCGAGCCACGACCAATAACTGAGCCCGTATTATGAAGCTGAAGCTGACCTGCCGTGAGAATATAAAGTCTTTAGCAAGCGAAGCTCTGCGTGGGATTTGATCGTCCAAAAGAGTCTTTTTGGGTTAAACGCTGCATGATTCATTGACTCATGATGATTAGTGCTTAATGACAATAAATTGTTTATCACCATCGAAATTCTAACCTTTACTTTTTCTCCATTACGGAATTCTTTATTTTGAATCAATGCAGTAATTAATCACTAATTAGTCCATGTCGTTTAAAGCACATCCAGAACTTTATTAAGTTATTGTATCTTCTACAAGATAAGAAGCCCGATATTTTCAATCGATCAGCAATTATGGTGATCTTTGATGCAATTCTAAAAATAGAAAGAAGTTCAATAGATTTTTTGTATTTGGAAATGCTCATGCTATAATTGAAAGGAAATTGCAACATGATATAAAATTTTGAGCACGGATTTTTTAGCTTAATTTTTATAATGAGTTATATGACAGGCAATCGTTAGAGGATGCTGCATTCAATAGACATAGTAGTCATTAAAGTAAACAAAAATCCTCGTTGCCTCAAAAATAATTTTTTGAAATGCCAACGTGCAGTAAAACTGAAACTTCAAAGTAAATATTGCCTCTTAGAGTTAAATCCCAGCCGTAATGGTCTGACAATTCAGTTGCAGTAAACATTCTTTAAAAAGTTACTCGTCATCATTGATAGCTTTATTGAATTTAACTTCGGATTCAATGAAACAGAAACTAATTCTGTTCCTAGTACTGCTATTTCAGTACAGCGGTGGAATTAAATTATGACAGAAATCCTTTACTTCTGTGTAATGCATACACTAGAATATCAGGTTTTTGCTGCAGAGCAGTCCGAGTAAAACTTTAAATCAGTTGTTGTTTTAATTAACAATGAGTACATTCGTGATGACAACGGATGTTGAAATTCTACCGCTAATTATTCCAGGATTTGAATTAACGTGTTGCATGTCTGCAAGAATTAATCGAAGTTGCAGTGCGATGTACTACGAAAAAAATAATTTTCAGCGGAAGTTAAAAAAAGCACTAGCGATGAGGGGATTTTTAATGAAAAGAAAGTAGGAGCTTTTATAGAAATTCTCGGGATTGCTTTTCAAATTTTTGGTCTTCACAACTCATTAAAGTTTTGCACAGTTGATTGAATCCGTAAGTCGATCACCTCAGCAACGCAGTTGATTGCTTCTGCAATGCAGTTGAATGACTCGATAATGCAGTTGATTATCTCCGTAATACGATTGATTTACTCGGTAATGCAGTTGATTGCTTCCATAACGCGGTATATCGACTTGTAATGGAATTAATTACTTACATAATGCGGTATATTGACTTGGTAATGCAATTAATTACTTTCATAATGCGGTTTATTGACTCGGTAATGCAATTAATTGCTTTCATAATGCGGTATATTGACTTGGTAGTTCAGTTAATTGTTTCCATAATGCGGTATATTGACTCGGTAGTGCAGTTGTTTCCATAATGCAGTTGATTGCTTCTGACACACAGATAATTAAATGAATATGTTACGTGTAACTGCTTACGATACCAAGTTCATTGTCTTTGAAACACAGTTCACCAGCTTGGTCGACTGGTGAGCGAATCTGCTTTCGAGCGGGAAAACCCGGGTTCGAATCCCGCTGCCGACATGGTTGACGCGGCTAGAAATACGGCATGGGACTTGGGTAAAACAAACGAATAATTATCGAAGTAATTATCCGACCCAAGAAAGGGCCAGAAGGTTCGTTCCTATAGCCTCATTCTATTCTATTCTATTCTAGTTAAGTGCGAGTGTCATATTGAATAAACACATGAGACAGCTGCGTAGTACATCCATCTGCCTCATGCGTCATTCTGCTTCAGAGATTTTGCTGCCTCACAGAACACAATGTACTTGCATCTCAGGAGCCATTACACATCATAAACCTTCATGCTTCATGAACCATTAGTCCTTATAGACCACTATGTCTCAGGAACCATTATGCATCATAGACCCCCATGTCCCAGGAACCATTATGCCTTATAGACCTCTATTTCAAAGGAACCATTATGCATCATAGACCCCTATGTCCCAGGAACCATTATGCCTTATAGACCTTTATTTCAAAGGAACCATTATGCATCATAGACCCCTATGTCCCAGGAACCATTATGCATCATAGACTCCTATGTCCCAGGAACCATTATGCATCATAGACCCCTATGTCCCAAGAACCATTATGCATCATAGACCCTTATGTCCCATGAACCATTATGCATCATAGACCCCTATGTCCCAAGAACCATTATGCATCATAGACCCCTATGTCCCAGGAACCATTATGCCTCATAGACCCCTATGTTCCAGGAACCATTATGCCTTATAGACTCCTATGTCAAAGGAACCATTATGCATCATAGACCCCTATGTCCCAGGAACCATTGTGCTTCACAGATTCCTCTGCGTTACGTAACCTCAAGCATGTTTTGTTGCGCACTACCCAGAGGAATTTCCGTCTTTCATAGTGTGTAGAATATTTGCATTCTATTCTGCCTCGAAGAGTCTTCTGCCTCATGTTGCCATCAAGGTCATCTCTGCCTCATGAATGTTGCTTTAAACTAATCCTGCGTATACTTAAGCCTTATCAGCTTGTACCCCAAACTCCTCCCTCCCCTCTGCGGTTGACACGACGTGAGCAAAGCTATCTTAGTTACAATTGGATGCTGCGAGGCCCCTGATAAGATAACTCTCACTCTCCCCCCCCTGCAGTGACAGTTCCAATGTCCTGTGACGGACGAAAAGTGCCAACCCTTTCCTGGTCGCTGATTGGCTGCCTGAAGCTGGCGATAAATCACGCTGGTCCGAGGGATGGAATTTATTTCAATAGGGAAATTTATTTCAATAGGTAGCGACACCAGCCGAGGGTGGTAATTGAATCCAGAATAATTGCTGTCCCTTGAATTTCCGATTGATTTCCAGCGCAAGAATATCATGCAAATTCACACTAGGTGATGCATATGTAGAGGAAATTTAATGCATTCCACTGGGCGTGAGTATTCGTGTCTGTGTTTATGTGGTAATTTATCCTATCAGTTTATCTATGGAAGCAGTGGCAGTTTGTACCTGATATTAAATCACCGGATAGGAACATTTCAGAACACCTTAATGGTTTATCAGGCAACAGCTTGAAACTTTGTGGAACAGTTAGGCTCAGTTTAGAATAGCTTAGAATAACTTCGAACAATTTGAAACTCATTGGAACAGCCTGAGACTGTTTGGAACAGTTTGAAACAACTTACAGCAGTTTGAAACGGCTTAGAAGAGTCTAAAACTGTTTGGAACAGTTTGAAATTATTCAAAACAATTTGGAATAGCTTATATCAGTTTGAAACCGTTTGGAATTGCTCAGCATAGTTTGGAGCAATTTCAAACTGTGCAGTGCAGTTTGAAACAGTTCAAAACAGCTTGAAACAGTATAGGACAGTTTGGAATCATTCGTTTTGACAAAGCACGATCATCATAAAGCCTCGTATGACGTAGAGAGCAGCAATTTTGTTCTCAGAAAACTTGAATGAGATCATGCCTGACATTCGCAGTATTCGAAACATTGAATTAAGGGAACTAGCGTGCAGAGCACTGTTTTCAATTATTATGCTACCTAAGTATTTTCTAAATAATTCAAATCATCAAAATTATCCCCTCAATAAAGGTCAGTAATATATTTTCCGCATTGAAAGTTCCTAAGAGCATCGATAAAATTACACGTGCTTAAAATTCAGTAGCTCTCAAACTTCAGCAAAAAATTTTTATGGCTCATTCGAGGGGAGCGATGCCGAGGGGGAGAAAGAGAAAATGGCAATGTGTGAATTTTTTGGAAAAAATTAATACAGAGAAGTACTTTTAATGTAAGTAATGACCGGTCCTTAAATGAAAATAAAAATGTAAGTATAAGTAGATGTCTATATCAGAGGGTCAAATCTTTAGAGAAATGTTGGGCGGAACTGGCAAAAAATCTCCAAAAATGAAATGAAAGGTCAAACTATAGTGAAATTAATACTTAAACACGAATTCAAGTGAATGTGGAGATCAATTCAGGTAAATTCGACTTATTGCATTGCCAATGTCAAGTAAGACTTATAAGTTGCAGCTGGTGCCACCAACGCTCAATTCAGTGACACAAGAACTGCCAAAGCGTGTGGCGTTCATATCATGTAGACAAGACTCTGTGACCTGGTGCTGACTTAGGCCTAGCCTGGGGCGTGGCAGCTGTGAACCTGTTTCCTTTGTAAGAATTAAGTCATATAACAAAAATAATATCTTAGTTAAGGTGAAAGCGTCAAAGTATATTCACTAATTAAACACGTGTTGGAATCAACAATTCTCTGTGCATTAAGGTTATCTTCATGGCAGAAGGACATGAGATGACAAATTCGTAAAAAAAATTGATTGTTAGACTGTAGAAAGAAGGTCCAAAGCTACAGGAAGATGAGCGAAAACCAATATTTCATTTACTACCATTGGCTCATTTCTAGCAAAATTTTGCAATAAACACTGCTGAGCACGAAAAATTATCTGTTGTTCCACGCAAAATTTCTTTCAGATGTTTGAGGAGGTTTCTATGCCTACGTAAAGAATCCAATAATTGCTTTTAAAAAATTAAAAGATGATTTACTTTCCTCGGCAATCGAGTTACTAAACAAACAATATGTAATAAAGCTCAAAGGAACGATCTAAAGTCAGGCTCACCTATTAAAACTCTACTGCTATTGAAAAGGCACAGCAATGCTCGGTTGGAATTTCTTTATAAAATAAGGACAAGCAATAATCATTCTAGAACCGAGTTTTTGGAGCTGATGAAGTTAATATTGAGCTAATTGAACATAATTCAAGAAGTTATGTATGGAGCAAAGACGGCGCTGCCTTCAAACCGAAGAACACAATTCCAACAGTGAAATTTGGTGATGGCAGCATCATGGTTTGAAGATCTTTGTTTGTAAAAGTTTCCTGGTAATAAAGCAGTAATAGATAGGCGAATGAATACGGCTGCATATCAGGATACTTTAGAAATAGATTCGTTCGTTTCGGTTCAAAAACTTGAACTACATGAGGACTGATTTTCACAAGAAATTGACTCCGAGTACACAACAAAATATGAGAAGAAATGGCTGGTTCAAAATAATGTCAACACACTAGAAGGACCAAGTCCGTCTCTATGTAGACTTAAATTTAATAGAGAATTTGTGGCATTATTTGAAAATTCAAATCCAGTATGGAACTTTAGCAAACATTACAGAAGAACATAAGGAACGAAGAAGAATGGAATAAAATACCAAATTAAATTTTCTAACCATTAATCGAAAACCACAAGAGAAGATTGGTTGTTGTTAAAGTGCATAATGGCTTTACTACAACATATAAAATAATTATTCTGCATTGTAGGTTTGTTTTGTTAAAACACTAACAAGAGGAACAAGGTGCTAAAGCTTTCACTAGAGATCGCTCCTGTTCAAAATATTAAAAAATTCCTACTCAAGTGAAAGCTTATTTAGCAATCATTTATTAAAGATTGACTTCATAACGTAGCTCATATGATATCTTACCAGTTTCTCCAACAGCTGCACCTCCTAAAATTGTCGAAATTTTCCCCCCTCCGTCTGGAGGCCTCACATTCCCCACGTCTGCGGCGTCCTCCCCAGCGCCTCCGTAAGGTTCACATTCATTTTTTTTCTTGTATTTTTTGGAGTCAGACGATGATTCCTTCTTGGAGACTTTGTTGACGTCGTCAAGACTGACGGAAACTACGTCGGTGGCCTTACTGAAGTCATGACTGCTGTCCCCCAGTGATGTTTTAGCTTTTTTGATACGCCGTGACCTCCCATGCAGCTTCCACGCCCCCAGCAGGAGGAGCAACACTGGCAGGAGGGAAGGAATAGAAGAAAAAGTTAGATGGTTTACTCATGGAGTGAAATGCACGCATTCGTAAGAAAAAAATCATGCAACAATAATGCAAATATATCATGTTATTGTATTTTTTATGTTCAAATAATTACATTTACCATGATAATGATAACAATAATAATAATGTAACAATGCTGTATTATTTTGCCTGAAAGGAACAACGCATATTCTGAAAGAAATTAATTCTCGTGGAAGAATAGTGAAATTCACATTGAACGTCATCCATACATTTAGGTATTGAGATACATCTAATTCTAGTCATTTGAATATTCTCGTTGTGATCAATTTGCTTGGAATAACAGAGATTCTAGGTCTGAAAATAGATAAAAACGCCGGAGAGGAAAAATGCCCCCCAAACAAATAGAATATTAAAACTACGTACACATTCAATGACTTTTGAGAAACAGAAAAATATTGAACGGCGAATTTGAAGACAAAACTAGGCTGCAGCAAAACAAATTGATTGTTGGAGATACAAATTGCTTGTCAGACATGACTAAATAATGGGATGCATATAATTGAGAGAAATGGTATGACACAACACAACATGGTCTATTTGAATCATTTTTTATAGGGCGTCACATCGAGAAAACAAATGTGCTCGGTTTTGAAAAATGACTTCCATTACAGGAATCATTTTTCAAAATTCAGACCAGAGATTTTTTCCACGTACCGTCAGATCTATTTCAAACAGTTTGCGCATACTCCAACTGAACTACGTATGAACACTTGGTTCATCAATGCAGTAGGAGAATCTGTTTTTGTATTAGATTGTCTAGGAAAGACTCCGCGAAATATCAGATACTTACAATTCTGAATAAAATATTGGGAGAAAAAATTTACAGAACAGTGTATAGCATTTAATTTTTGAAACAGATTGAGAGAATTTAATAAAATTAATCAATGAACACTAAATTACCAATTTTTTCATTTGTTGCACTGTACTTATTTTCTAAATTATCCTAAGTTATTAACAAGAAATTAAATTTAATGATTTTCAATCACTTAGTATGAATCTTGAATGAGAACTGCTACAGAAAGATTGATTACAATGCTTACGACATGAGCTTTCTTATAATTGACTTCTGTGTCCAATCAAACTGATTGCCCAGCCACACCTTCCAGCTGCTTGAACACGACACACACTCTATGTTAGGCAGAGTTCCTCTCAAACTTTAACAGTGAGCACAAAACTATAGCCCATCCAAGCCGACCTGTTGGTTGTATATGCATATTATACATTAAATCAATCTGGTTGAGGACGATCACAGTGAACACAAACTACAGCTCGTACCAACTGATCTGTTATAGGTATATGTATACCATAAATTAAATCGATCTGGTTCAGGATTGCTCCAGTGAACACAGAACTACAGCTCGTCCCAGCCCACCTGTTATAAGTAAATGCATACCATATATTAAGTCCACCTGGTTGAGGACTACTACAGGGAATTCACAACAAAGGATCATCACCACCGACCTGTTAGGAGAGTGGACGCTAGGATTCCAATGAAGAGTCCTGCTTGGGGATACTGAGACTCCCCCACTTCCTCGGGGCCCCACTCACAGTACCTCCCCGAATGGGGAGTCAAACAGTGGCATGCTGCTCCCCATGCCTTCTCCCCCTCTTCTTCCCACAGCTCTTTCGTGCTTGGGGAATTTTCGTCCTATAAGGAAATGAAATATATGTAGAGGCAACCACGGTCATGAGCAGAATTGTTTTATATCATGGTAATATTACTTTACATTTTTTATTATTATTAGAAAATGTTTTGCTGTTTATCTGTCATTAGGATGTCCAAGGGAAGGGAATAATCAATGTGTAGTGTAAAAATTTACTGACGGTGCAGACTTATAAAGAAGACATTTTAATACATGTTCTTCATCAGCGTACGCGTTATCAGGATTATTGAACGGGCTACCGTGTGGTACAATAGCGGGCTCAAGAGCTCACAAAAGTGAAACAATTACAGATAACTAAGCAATAAGTACACATTGTGCTGTGCAATACTTCACAGTACTGTCGTTAAGAAAAAAATATCAATGTTCTGTTAAAAACTACACAAAATTGCTTCCTCTTCTTCAAATTACAATAAAATCAAGCAATTTTTTTCATGCGATGCAAAGTTTTGTTGGAGTATTTTGGGGAGCAAGGGTCAACTGCACTCATCTTCAGTGTGACTGGTTTGCAAGGCTTCAAGATGTTGGTGAGCTCGGTTCAATATATAGGGTGAAGCAACATAACTTCTTTTTTTCAAGGCAAAGCGCTTTGAACAAAGAAAGTTATGTCTCAGAGATGGTGAGCAGTGGATATGTGTGCTTGCATTGGATTTAAATGCACAAATAAGCCCGATTTTATCCTCGTTCAATGATAACGTTATTTAATAGACATTTATTTTGTGGGACATTTATGACAGCGCAGGTCACAGAAGATGAGAAACAGAGAGAGAGAGAGAGAGCAAACTTTTGTTTAGTATATCACTCATATTTGTGTCAGTGAGGGTGAATCAACACTGACATTAAAATAAGCATAAACTTTCATATTTGCCTGCGTAGTTTGCCTCTAGAAATTACATCGCTCTCGTTTAACAGTTATCAACCCAGATGCACTAACAAATTCTAGCTGAATAGCAATAATTTGAAATTTCAGAATTAAATTATGTTAAGCAACGTGTAGAGAATCTTATCTGAAGTAAACAACATTTTGTGTATGAACACTCTATGTTAACGCAATAGCTCAGAAATACTGTACATAAAATACTGTACATGCTTGTCAGGGACTATGGGTCAGTGCACGAAGTAGAAACGTGTTTTTGCAATGTGTGGATTCTTGTACACTTATATCCATGCAGTAAACGCATATGTACTGTATGCTGCAAACTGCATCGTGTGCATATACAAAAGCTATACTCTCCATACATATCACATACTGCAAGTTCTTAATATGTAGATCATACATGGCATACCACTACCTATACAAGGTATACATAAGCTTACACTCCGCACGCCTCACACAAAACACATTCGCGTTATGTATACAACATACATAATACACAATACGTACAGGTAGTGCACACACAGGGCGTATTGTACATACAAGGTGTCATCTCCCCCAGCAGGACTTACAGACTCCTGTAGGAGGTGACAGACGCCCCCGTGCAGACAGGGGGAGGGCGTGCACACCTGCACGTCCTGACACAGATGGGAGGCCATGCGCTGCCCCCCTGGACACCTGCCCACCAGTTCCTTAGTGAGGCTCACCATATGTTGGTTCATGTGAGAGCAGGGTTAAGAGTTCATGTGTGAGAGCCGTCAGGAGTTCATGTGAGAGCAGGGTTAAGAGTTCATGTGTGAGAGCCGTCAGGAGTTCATGTGAGAGCAGTGTTAAGAGTTCATGTGTGAGAGCCGTCAGGGGTTCATGTGAGAGCAGGGTTAAGAGTTCATGTGTGAGAGCCGTCAGGAGTTCATGTGAGAGCAGGGTTAAGAGTTCATGTGTGAGAGCCGTCAGGGGTTCATGTGAGAGCAGGGTTAGGAGTTCATGTGTGAGAGCCGTCAGGAATTCATGTGAGAGGAGCGTTAAGACTTGATATGAGAGGATGGTTAAGACTTGATGTGAGAGGAGCGTTAAGACTTGATATGAGAGGATGGTTAAGACTTGATGTGAGAGGAGCGTTAAGACTTGATATGAGAGGATGGTTAAGACTTGATGTGAGAGACTGCTTCTTCCAGAAAATACTTTCCAGAAAACACGAGTGGTCTCGTATTATGGGTATTATTTCTCTAAAATATTATGTCACCACTTCATTTGCTCGGAGTACTTGCACACAAATTAATAAACTTCATAGTTCTACAATCTTTGTATGACGCCAGACTGCTGTGCGATCAAATTGTAATCGTCAGTAAGAAAATGGATCGCTGGACGAGGAGACTATGCAAACAGGACCAGCATGGCAGCTGAAACTCCAGCAACCAGCAAAACTGATCATATTTCACGAAGTCACGCCGACGAGTGATCAACTGTCATGCCAAATGCTTCACGTGACAGACTGGATTAGAGCATGTTGTATCTTTATTATCTACTCCTTCGTCTAAATTGCAAGATTTCACATCCAACCAGCTAAGTATTTTATTCTTGGTTATCTGCTTAAAGGAAAGGGACTCTTTCAGTAGTTACATCCGCTTACATCAATACTCTAAGAATATGCTGTACAGGCTAAATATTTCACTGTAAATCCCGTTTTAATAATTTCCATGTCAGGAACATTCCAGAAAAATCTGTATCGGTTTTGTGGTGTTAGGGAACAGTGACAGCTAGACATAGTGAGCTTGGACAGGAACTCGACAGTGTGCAATTGAATTTTCTTAAAGGCTTTTCAATTTAACATGAATTTAATGCAGTGCAGTCATAAATACTATGATGCCTGCTCTCTTGTTTCGAACATTATAAATTTTTTGGCCCCCTCAGAATCAGGGAAGTTTTTTCAGCAAAACAGATGAACAATACCTGAATAAGAAAATATGTGATGTCTGATAGGGTGCAATGCTTTAGTACCTTGTGCAACTGACATCTTCAGTCTCATTTCCTATTTTTAAATGTCTCAAATTGATTGAGGGTCACTTCCACTTGCATTGTTAGCTCGAATGTCTCAAAGTTCACACGAGACTGCACATCACTAACACCTTCACGTGCCAGCGAGACAAATGTTGCAGGCTGAAATACCAAGCACTCAGTTTTTCAGTCATCCCTGCTGTTTATGAAGTTTGGGATTTATTTTGTGTCGCTGCAGTAAATTGAAACTTTGATGGGAGTATTTTATCAATGGAGAGCTTGTAGTGACAAATCACATAATCAAAAACAAGCAAAATAATGCAATTTGCCCTCAATCAAAAGTGGTTAAAGACTGGAGCAGGAATCATGGCGTCAGACGGTTGGAAGGCTATCTTAGAGTTTGATAAAGAACTGATACAATACGCTTTTGGTTCTTGACTGAAACTACACCAAAGCTATTCAAACCGCTTCCTCACTGCTGTTATTTCAACCTGCAGAAACTTGATAATAATTCAATGCATTTATTGGGAAAGTAATTAATGGAAGCTGAAATTCCGGAAATTTCAGGAATTTCAAGAATATCTCCGGACCCAAATTTTGGTCGCTCTCTCATAGCCGCTCAAGGGAAGACACAAGTATAATAGATCGCATGAGTAACCTGGAATTCTCCTTTGAACTCAATAATGTGAAGTAGGAGGTTAGATTATTGCCAAGCTCGAAATCTGTTTGAATTGATGCTGTAAAGTATAACCATGGCTTAATCATGATAAAAACACACACTTCAAAAGGTCGTATCATAATATTTTTCTAACGCAGTCGAAAAACGTTTTGCCGAGCATGTCCTGATCGTACATTAAAGCCAATATAATTTTCTTTGAACTATAATGTTTAAGTGAATGACGGATTAAAACCGAAATAATATGAGCTGGGTTTGACTGGGCTTAATGAAGTCATTTTTATCTCATTAACTGTGGTAAATAATAATTAAAATCACCGGTGTTATTTGTAATAATTGCATACTCATTTATGATAATAATAAAACATTGTTAAAAGATAGGGTGACGATAATATTGTACAAAAATCGGCAGAAATTGTTACTGAAGTGGACTTCGCTTTGAATTACGTCGGATAGAGAATCGTCTCAATTAATGAAGCAGTTGTGCTAAATGATTCCCAATTCAAATGTCTGATGAAATCAAAGGAAAAAGAAAAGAAAGCAACGCCTTGCTTGTGCCATTAGTTTTGCTCTGCCATTGCTGTGGAAACTTTCAAATAAATGTAACAGAATAAAAAATCTACTGTTAATTTGTTACTGGTTATCTGGTACTACTCGATGGATCAAAATCACATGTCAATCGTCATTATTCTTTTTCGAGACTTAACATTAATAAGTGTCTTACGTAGGTACAATATACCTACGTGCTAAAGTGAATAATTTTAACCCACGTGTCAACTACCACGTGCACGTACGCTGTAACTTTCACGAATACGTCCGGTGAACGACTGTATAAAAATCACGTACACATTGCAACTTCCGATGTTATACACTAATATACACACGTATATATATTAGTAATACATACACGTATGAACACTCACGAGCACGTAAAATGGCGCCACGTATCTCTGCACACGAGTGGGGCTGAGCAGGAACTGTTGGTGCAGGAAGCAGGGGCAACACACCCGTTGTGGAAGCCAGTGTGGGTACTCACTTGCCCCCAGGGCGTCGAGTTGAGGAAGGGGGGCAGGGGGACCGAGTGCCCGTCGATTCTCAAGTCATTCAAGCAACCTTGGAGTAGGAATGAATAAAAATAATGAAATAAATTATGCAAGTTTTTCTAGAATCTCGTTTATCATGTAACTATAAATAAGAACATTTTTAATAGTCATGAACAGGGTGAGACATACCCAGGTATTTTGCTTTAATTATAAGTGAGTTTTCCTTTAGAGTGGCTAGGTTCTTACAGTAGCAAGAGGCTTCCAGCTCCACCTCCAACTTCGCTGATTTAGAGGTTTGAGTTCAAAGAAGTTGACATAAAAACTATGCCGCCGGAATTACAGCTCCAGGAGTCTGAAGAAAACATTGAAATAACCTAACCTAACCTTTAAAATCTTGTTTGTAAACCTTTTCACTCTGCTGTACATACAGGGTGTCTCAAAAAAATGTACTCACCCTTTAACCGTTGCTAACATGCTGTCTTCTTTGTGTTGCAGGTGTGAGGTTCGAACCTTTGCGAACATGATTCATTAATCACATTTAATCATGTTTGCAAAGGTTCGAACCTCACACCTGCAACACAAAGAAGACAGCATGTTAGCAACGGCTAAAGGGTGAGTACATTTTTTTGAGACACCCTGTATTCATGCAGAGAAGTGCAACCTCCCTGTTATATTAGAAGATTTTAAAGTAATCGCCACAGCTTCTAGCGTTTTAGATTTATGCATATGAGAATGTTTATTTTTTTAAAGAGACAAACCTGTTTTAAATGATACACAATCTGCTTACCCCCTCGGGTTGGTTAAGGCTTCTTAATTTTGTTTCTTGCTATTTGCTTTCCTGCTTTTCATTTGATTTTTATGTAATTTAGTAGTCTATTTGCAAATAATATTTTTATGTTTAGGTCATAGTTGATTTACGTGCGTTGTTGTTCTTTCAGCTTCTTGAAAATAACCTAGAAGGTTGAAGCGTCGATATATGTATATATGTGAATTTTTTAATGAACAGTGTTTATTTAATAATCAATAAAAATGATACGGTTAACGGCGGTTGTTCATGCTCTTCTCTTTTTGGTTACACTTTATAAAAAGTAAAACATTAATATTACTCCGTAGATTTATTAATTTATTAATGCGTGGTTTCTTATTTACGCCCGCGGTGAGATATGCTCATGGTATGTAGGTACCCTCCTTTTATGGGGAAAACAAAAACCACGACAACGAACGTCCTTTGGTCTTGCTCACAGCTGTGCGTGAACGATGATATGATAATAATTAGTTGAAATTATTTGCTGACAGAGTCCTTTTTAATTTTTTCATCAATTCTTGTTTGTTGAACTACCAGACATGAAGAAAAATAAATTTTTCTTGACAGACATTAGGCTTAAATACAAATACACAAGTATCATATGAGCCTTAAAAATAGTATTTAGGATCAACAACAAATTTGTCAAGAAAAAAGTGATAAAAATATGAAAAATACGTCAGGAACGTCACTAGTTTCTCGAGTAGAATAATTGCTGACATCTTTAATGTATTAAGTACACATGGACACAAATAAAGCAACAGGCATAAAACACATTACGTGCTATTTAATCTTTACCCATTGATGTATAGATAAGATATCCCGGAAAAAACACTTACTTTCCCTCAGATCTCCATCGACGGAGACCAAAGAAAGGCCATCGAAGAACGGAATGCCTCCAATAGTGACGCCGTCTCGTACATCAACGTCAAGAGGAAGCATGGCCGGCGATTCCATACTTCTGGATTTTTGGGTGGCATTTTCGGCAGCAGCCTGGAACTTGGGATAATTGTGTTGCGGGTGAGCACTACCAGACAAAACGTGCCGAGACTTAACAGGTTCTTGCCCGTCTAATTGGAGAGCTAAGTCGTGCCCTCTTCTGCTCATTTTGACGGAATGCCAACGACCGTCCGTCACTTTACTCCTCGTCCAACACACGTCCAAAAACAGGGGCCCTCTTGCCAAGGGAGCAGGTGGTTCACGGTTGGTTGTAAGTGCAGGCGACACCTCTGCTTTTTCGTGGTGCTGGAGAGTGTCTCGATGCACGAATTTATCCGTTGATTGCATTCCGTAGTTCTTTTGGGGCACAAAAGAAGGCCTTTTGTTTTTGTGTCTTTCAAAACCGTGGAGCGCAGCGCATAATGAGCCCTGCCGGACCTGGGCACAATTGGGCACAAAAGAGACCATCATGAGCGGACGTAGGTGGGCACAAAAGCGGCAATTTCGAAGTAATGTGTTGGATTAGCGTGGAGCAACTCCATTGAGCGCAGCCGCTCTGCGAAATGGATGGAATTAGAGCGGTCCCCTGAGGCTCCTTCGAGGAAAGCTGTTGGTTAAGAGATTCCTTCCGCCGATAATCAGGGACAACAAAAGAATGCTCCATTATTTGCGCGGGGCGAGGGTGAAACCTTTCGTTAGGAAATAAAACGATTCTATCTCACTCAATATCTTGCGAAACTATGCGTACGAATGACTTCAATTTGTGTCCATGGTAATACGATTATTAGGTTATGTGCTCGTACATTCAATGAGTTTTCTTTTATTGCATGCAAGTTCGATTAACCAAGTAGTGTTTTCAAAAAGAACTGTTAAAACCCATTCAAATCACAGGGAAATATTGCTGCTCAATTATAGAGGAAAATTATGTGCTTATCGTTATTAATTATCACACTTCAGTCACAGTAGGCGTAAATTATAACCAAAATTTCCGAGCACAATGTCATATTACGACGTACGACTTGAATAAATTAATAAATAAATTTAATAAATAAATTCCCAATTATCATGATATGATATATGAAATAACATTATGACGCTTTATTAACATGTCATAATAATATTCCTGAACATATTAATGGAATATACGTTAGTTCAAACTTAAATTTATTACAACAGATTCTATTGTTATACGAAAAAATTACATATTATCTGACACCAAGAAAAAACAGTAAAACCATCAGACATGTGTCATATTTCAGTCCTTGGAGAATACGTTTTAACTGAGAATTACATTAATTTCTTACAGGAGTGTTGCTCAATTTAATAATTAATTGTTTATATAAGATGATCATAGCTAACAGTAGTCCCAGTTTTTGGTGCAGTAAGACACAACTTGCCAGCAGTAAAGATGATCTTTTTTCTTTCACTTGTACCAGCGTAATAATGAAGAGAGGTACGGTGAATAAGTTAGATGCAAGTATAGCGCCTCAAAATACTCTAAAACAACTGTACTGAACCGACACTGGGCTGCGTGAGTATTGAAAACCACGAGCTACGTCGATGTGGACGTGGAGGAAAAAGTGCTGCGCCCAAGAGTTTCAATGATTACTGCTTACTTATTTGTGTAATTTTAATGATAGTTAGTGTCATTGCTATTACACATGTCAGTGAAGGTTATCATTACTGTTATAGTAGGAGATTCATTCGAAAGTAAAATAGTAACCACTGTGGTTATTATAATACAATGCAGACGCTGTAGTTGATTAAAAAACATACGATAATATTTCTGGGACAACAGGAAAACAGTATTTGCTGACATGAAGTACTAGTACTCCGTAGCTTTGCCGATGATTGTGTCCATATATGACTCGGCTGCAATAGGATAGGATAGCTAAAGATAGTGGGGAACTGCTGCCAAACGTATCCTCTACGTAGGATGAAGTCTATGAGCTTAACTATCAACGTTAGACAATGAATGTATGAAAAATTAATTTCAAGAAGGCACGAAAAGAAATCATCTTCTGTGCGGTAATCTTATTATAGATCAGAATATCTCGTGTCAGACATGAATGAATTCGTGTGTTTCACGATGTTCACTTGCTTGTGCTTTCGGTTATTTATTCTGCGATGGAGAAGGTTCGTGCATGTTATTGTGTTTCATACTCTTATGTTATTTTAGAATGAATAGAATGCATGAGGGAAAAGCGTTTGCTTAACAGGTTTGAAATCGTAATCAGTAACCGAATGTTTACATGTGAGGCAGCGCAGAGACAAGCTTTTAAAATCACGAGTCTGACCTGCAGTGTGAGGGAGGCTGTATCGTGTAGGGCGGACAGCTTGATGAGGACCCCCTCTTGCGTCCTCGTCCGAAAGCGCATTTCTACGGTCACGTCGTATGGATCAGGCTTGAAAGACAGCGCTATCTTGGCGAAACTTTTCTCTTCGAGCGACACCGGTTCTGTGCGAGCGGCACAGTTGGGACCCGTGAACCCCAAGCTACACCGGCATTGTGGTTGGTCAGGTGCCACAATGACGCACTTCCCGCGAGGCCCACATGGCGGACTGCACTGCACAGACTCGGCCGTGCAACCGCGCCAGCTGCGGTGGCTGTAAGCCACTTCACCCAGATCCACGTACTGCCATTCAAAACATTAATACATGTGAGAATGACTGAATTGAGTGATGGTAGAACTACAACTAAAATAGCTGAATGGAAAAATGGATCTTTTTATTTGATATGAATAATAACATTATAAATTAGACCAATATTTAATTCTCCCAGAAACATAGATGGGTGTTATCGGTTATCCGACACTTCTTTTCCCATGTTATCGATTCATCGGTATCGCCGTTACTTTTAGTTCCAAACTACCAATAATCGATAATTTCGGTTTTTGGATTCAACTGCTCCCGGAGGCGAGCCGCACGTGATTTGGAGGCAGAAATAGGTAGGTCTGAGCTGGTAACAGAACGTATATTGAACGGAGTTCAATACGTACGTTCTTGACGTCTTGATGAACGTACGGTCTTGACGTCTTTTCAAAACGCTTGCACAGCTTAATCTTTTTCACCAGCTGTCGGACGAAGGGTTACAAGGTATTGCTCGTGCACATTACCGGGCTTTTGCTACTCAGTTGTTCGAACTTTGCTTCGTCAGAACACATACTACACATGAGAATTATCAGTCCACCTTACCTCTCAATTCTCTTTCCCACTAATTAAGCTTTCTATCGTTCAAACTTTCCCGCTAAAACAGTTTTATTATTCATTCCTGCTCTTTAGTCTTCAAATCTTATTACTTGAATCACCTCATTTAGCTCACCTTTCCATTAACCTGAAGATTTGAGATGCAGCCATCCAGCCCCCTTGTGACCAATCCCGGTCCAGTTATTTTCGTGCTGTATACTGATGAGTCGAATCTTCCACCGCCTCCTGCAGATGTACTAAATGTTCTACTGTCTCCTGCGGATGTCCCAGCTGTTCCGCCCAGCTGCAACACTCCGGATCCGAGCTTCAGAGAGTCCGGAGGCACGAGCACAGAAACTTTACACTCGCCGGGATTATTTCCCTTTGACAGATGCCAATGTTTCGAACAGCTGTCAATGGCTGTGTAGATTTCCTGTCAAAGGGGAGGTTTCATTTTTATTAATATTAGATTCACACGGGAAAAATCACGGTTTTTACTAAATTTTTCATTTTAATTTTCCAGTGGACGCGGGCTTTGCGAAAGAGTTTCCCCATTGATGGATGTGCCTTTGGTATCCACAATACAATGCTTACAATACATGTATACCCTACGAAATTTCCTCTTATCTAAATCCGTAAGAGCGTCTATTATACAGGGTGGCCTATAAGTAACGTACCTTTTTAAAACTATTTTCAATAAAATCACAATTCCGAAAAAAATAACTCAATTTCCAAAATCTTTGGCCTTATACTAAATGGTAGCCAGGTTACTCGTCAAACTAATTTAAAACATTTCTTTTCGAATTATCAATTAAAAATTTCAAAGTATCATGATGATTTTAAACAGAAAAAGGTCCAAAGAAAATTTCTATTTGTAAAAATAAACCGATTGTGTATTCTAGATACCATAATGCAAGTGAAAGGGAATTGAATTGCCACAGAAAAATAATGCAATAGAATAATGTCTTGTTTTTCTTAAGCTTTATCCGTGTTGCTATCAAAGTTATCGATTAGAAGAGTGTGACACACGGACAGATGGACGGACGGACGCAGCTATTATTATAGTATAGATAATATAAAGTATTAATAATAATATTTAATGTATCACTATAATAATAAGAGCCGCGTCCGTCCGTCCGTGTGACCCCTTCTCGAGTCCGTATCGTGGATACCGAGTTCGGCGGTATATTGCAGCTCAAAAATACTGTATTGTAAGCGTTTATTACTGTCACAAGAAAAATAAGTTACCTTTGAAATAAGCTTAAGCATGGAAACTCCACTCGAACGAAAAAAAGACCGAATCGAGAGCGAAAAAGAAGAGCGAGAGAAAGATTATCTCAAGAAAGATTTATAAATAGTTTTTGCCATCATTTTTGATGGCACGAGTACACTGCTGTGAAAAATTGAGACACACCGAAATGCATGCTAGGATAATAACCGTGAGTGGACTCTCTCATTTAATTGATAATGCGAAAAATAATGTTTTAAATTAGTTTGATCAGTAACCTGGCTACCACTTAGTATAAGGCCAAAGATTTTGGAAATTGAGTTATTGTTTTCAGAATTGTGATTTTCTTGAAAAGTTTCAAAGAGATAATAGAGGATATTTCAGAATAAAATTCCGGCAAAAAGGCCAACATGGATAGAAACGTGTCCAACCGTAAGAGAGAAGCAGCAAGACTTCGACAGCAAGAAAGACGTTGTTCGTCCGATAGAAAACTGATTCTCTTCCCAAGCCCAAAACTGATTCGTTGGGGGAAAAATTATTAACGGGCATTGCACTAGTTTTATATAAAAAACAATGATAATATTTTTATTATTTTAATATCTCAATCTTTTTTGTTATACTAATTAAATAGAAGGAAAATATTGTGTTTAACAGTACAGCATGAGTTGACTAAAACATGTGAATAAAAAAAGATTTCCATTTGTCTCCGTAGCTGATCCGCTAGCTATCACAAGCGTCCGTGAGTGGGTGTGGTTTTTCATAACAACCTCAACGATTTATAACAAAATAAAAAGAATCCTACTTCCGTAGAGCTGGGTTTCGAAAGCATGGATAAAGCAGAATGAATTAGTGTTATAAATAAACGTTATCTCCAGCTTATAAACGGTATGTACCTTAAAATACTTCTACAATTATGATGACATGAAAAAATAGATGTTATGAACATTTGTTTGAGTACTTTGAATCAACTGATATGAAATTATCTCTACTAGAAACTCGAAGCCTCGGACGCTGTTCTGCAGCATGAAGTTGCGGCAGTCGATGGCAGCATCTCCACAGGTGCCCAAACTTCGAGCTGGGCTCGTGTTTGTGTTGCTGATTGACTTCATTTTTTCAATTCTACAGCAAATACGAGCAAAGTCATACTTTCAAATATGAGATATTATGCTCTGGTCCAGAAATAAATCAGTAGAGTAGCATTTTTACAAGATGTTACCTGCTTAAGGAAAGGAGTTCTCAGGCCCGTCACTCCCAACCCAGGATGGAATTTGAATTTCAATGAAATTTGAAACCATTTTACGTTTAAGATCGCATGGAAAAAAATTGGTCGATCGCCTCCGTTTACTTTCACGTCAGACCTCATGGAACTCAAGGAAACAACCCTCGGTGAATGGGTGCTCGATGAAGAGCTGCATTAGGACAACGATCTCAGAGAGGACATTGCATGAGGCCTTTCCTATTGCCTGATATCAATTAGTTAAAATCTGCTAAAAAAAAATAAATGAAATCTGTCATTGCTATTCTTCTTCATCATGTGTAAAATTATGTCTCTTGCATGCAGGCAGAAAATCTTAACAAATCCAGGCACTGCAAAAGTTTTCTAGTCTATAATACAAGCATTTAGATGAAATGAAGTCCGGCAAGAGGATTCTAGATGTGGCTTGAGAAAGATGAGTCATTTCGATTCATTGAAATGTTATAGCGAACATTAAGAACTGCGAACAGCTGGAAATGTACAGTTCAGGAATATATATTGAGATTTTAGCTTCGCCAATTATTTTCGTAATGTTTTACCATGTCAATTATTATGAAGTATCATCGAAACAATGTGAGCTACGCTCATCGAGTATGAAGCTTATTTGCTCTGGAATTCTGTAATGTTTTTTCTCTTTCATGAACTCATTGTAGCTTCTATACAGTTTTAATTTTCCAACTTAGAAATTGTTTCCTTTTGCTGTGACTCTGACCTTGTTTTGATTAATTTTAGTATGAAAAGACATTCATCAGTCTGTAACTGTTGATTCACCTATGAGTATATCTTCACTACAACAATTTAGTATTATAACTAATCTTTCAAAGACTCCTGTAATGTCCTGTAGACATTGCAACACATTTTGTTGAAATTCACAGAACCCCGGAAAATGATAAATATACAATATAAAACAATCTCATGCCAATGCTCTATTGTTCCAGAAAATTTCTCATCTTAATCTGACTTTGACCTGGCAGTCACACAACCCACCTTGCTTGTGATGATAGCATCAACGTAATGCCACGCTCCGTCGCTGATGTTGTACAGAGTGTGGACCCTGCGAACTTGGATGTCGCTCTGAGAACTGCCCACCACCACCTCCACTTTTCCCTCATTAATTTGCAGGGCAAAAAAAGAACTCCTTCCTCGCCGTATTTTGGGATTGCCGTCCACAGCTAGTCTCCTTTTGGCTCTGCCTTCCCGTGGGTGCGAGTGGGTGCCCCCCATGGGAACGTTATACACGTATTTACCACGCCGTAAGCTCGCGCTGCCGAGTGACAGCGGTCCAGAGTACAGCAGAATTCCTTGAGCATTTTTGGTGAGGACTTGGAAAGAGACGGCGACAGGAGCACAAGATGGGAGAGGGTGTGTCCAGGCCCAGCCGTCCCCCAGAAACGAGCGAGATGTGAAGCTGCATGTTGACCCCGCCGTATAGCTTGGGCACACGCATCTGGAGGTTTGAAATAGATATGCAGAACTGTAGTTTGATAACACATAGTCAAATTGCGTATATTGGTATCTACCTTCGTTTTTATTCGATGATCGTAATGAAAAACTCTGCAACGCACGTATATGCATGGCAAGGCTGTGCACATGCACATGTATGGTAATAATTTCAATGTATAGATTACAATAAGACGATCATTTTCGTCAGACGATAGGAACAAGAACCAAATAAAAAAGCTATAAGATTGTGTTTTCTAAAAACAATGTACAAAATAGTTTTCTTTTATGTAATAAGTTTTTCAGTTAATCTTGTATTTCAAATGTCTGTAAATTTTTATAGTTCATGATTAGTCATCTCACAGCTAAAAGAATTATTTTTTTAATCACACTAGTCAAGCGACTGGAAACATTACAGACCCAATAAATTTACAAAATTTTCGAGAAATAAAAATGTCAAGTTACTTACAAGTGTAAGTTGGACGCGGGTCTTAGTCTAAGAACGCACACAAGGAAAGGAAATCTCTCCTTTGGTTTGTGTACTCAGGTCAATTTTGTTCTTTACGTTCCTATCCAAGACCGATAAAATTCTGCGCAGCACATTTTGTTTTTTTACTCGTCAGAGAACAAAAATGAGTATATATTAATAATGATAGTTACGGGATCGCGTTCTCACTCAATCAGCCGCGGACAAGCCCACGTTCTTTGATCATCTAGTAACCGACACAAACCAGTACCTTAATCTATAGAAATCACTATAAATTAATTTTGTTACTACAATTCTGAATGTTCAAGTTAAATTCCACATTCAGTTATATGAAAGACATCGATATCAAATGTTTCGACTCTTTAGTTGGTTTGCACGCCTTTTTTATACTATTTAAACATGTTTTATATTTTAGGAGCTCGTAGACGTAAAATTTGGTCATAAAAATAAAATGCAGAAAATCTGAGTGTGACATGCCAGTTTCAAACTTACATCTAATTGCTAACCAGAGAACACAGCAGAAAAAAAAACAAAAAATGAATAGCAAACAAAATACGAAGTACGAAGACAGGCTTCAATTTTAGACCCGATCAGATGTAAGATTTAGAGTTTTGAAAAAGATTGCTGGTAAAACTGTCAGCATGCTTTTTTTCACCTTGAAATGAAAAAATTTCTAAAGAAGTTGTGATGCAACGAAAGATACTGCGTGGCCAAGTTGTTCTCCTGGGCAAGTTTTGGTGAAAGTGAACATCATTTCAGCCTCACCTTGAATGGTATCCTTCAGGGGCGCATTTGCCTCCATTAAGGCAGTCTCCTGGATGGCAAGGAAGAGTGCTGGAAGTCAGGGGATCTTCCAGAGAGGCTACTGGGATCCTGGTAGCACAAATACGTGAACGTGACATCCGAGGTGTCACTAAAGAGGTTCTGTTGTTGTCCACAACCTGGAACAGAAGGTACAGGAAGTTTTATTCACTATTTCTTCGCATTTTGTAATCAGAACTGTCGTGTTGATGGCATCTGAAATGGCAGAATCCGGGGTTGTAGCTCTCAGGTTCAAGTTCCGCATACCTTTAGAGATGAAAAATACTGATGCATGTACCATTATTTGTATTGCTTGAGGCTTGGAACACTAATATTGAACAAATACTGTGTTGAAATTTACACTTCCCCCTGAATGAATTTGTGTGGACCATAATTGGCTACCTTGATTAAAGAATAAATATCAGAGTATATCAGTTCACATTGTGTGATCACTATTGTTTGAAATATAATTGTGATGTTTATTTTATGATTAGCTTATTTAAGCTATTTATAATGTTTTAGTATGAATCATTACGTTTACTATTATTTTCTCCTAAACTGGCAAACGCATACTGTATCACTATAATATTTTTGTCTTTTCTACATCCTAAGAATCAGTGCACACACTGTCATTCTCCTTTTACTCACGTAAGGAATAAATTACAGAAAAATTTGTTCACAGAACAAGAGATTCCAGATCCATGACTTTCCTTGAACTCCTACATTGCAATCAAAAAATAATTTTCTACAGACATCAGTATTTTGCATTAAATGTTGTAGAACGTCAACCTTAGCACTATGTGCTTCCTAGGAATACGTTCCTCAGCCCAGGTAGTAAAGCACTTCGCATCAGTATCAACATAAAATAACTGACTGAATTTCACCATGAAAATAAGTCTCCAATGAAATGGAGGAGCTCAAAGTCTATCACCGGTGGTCGTTAATTCGATTTAAAGGCGCCTGTTTCTCGTCGGGGTGCAGTTTACTGAGTTTGGTGTACAGGAAGTTAGTTCTAGACTGTTCCAGATACTGAAATGATGATGGCTCAATAACTGTTCAGTTGTGGAATTTAACTTGGTAAAAGAAATGGTGTCGATTTGGTGGAACAAGTAGAATCAATTAAGTGAAATAACTGGGAATAATTATGTAGAGCAACTGAGAACAACAGAAAACAATTGGGCACAAAAATTAATTTGCAGATATGGGTACTAGTGCAAACAATTAGGCAGAATATTAGGGCGACACAATTGGAAAAAAACTAAGTATAACAACTAGGGGAAATGACAGAGACAATTAAGCTGAACAAAAAAGTCAAGTTACTGAGAAGAGTAGTGTGAAACAACTGGGTGAAGCGACTGGGATCACCTGAACGAAACTTCTATTCTCAAAGCTGAAATCTGGATAAACGTTACAGGATATTGTAAGTACCTGTAGAGTGATGGGCCTGGGTAAATACTACATGATATTGAAAGTATCTGCAGGTTGACGGGCCTGGGGGAATAATACATGGTATTGTAAGTACCTGCAGGGTGATGGACCGAAACAAGTGCTGCAGGATATTGCAAGTACCTGTTGTGTGACGGGTCTGAGTAAATACTACAGGATATTGCAAGTACCTGTTGTGTGACGGTTCTGAGTAAATACTACAGGATATTGCAAGTACCTGTTGTGTGACGGTTCTGAGTAAATACTACAGGATATTGCAAGTACCTGTTGTGTGACGGGTCTGAGTAAATACTACAGGATATTGCAAGTACCTGTAGAGTAACGGGCTTCGGTACCCTTGACGCTGCTGATGCAGGGTCCTCGGATTTTATTGAGCTGACACCGTGGTCTGTTGCTGACGTTACAAACGACGTAGAGGGAGCTGACTTCGTCCTGCCATCACTGTTCACTGATGTTGACACTGAGTACTGGCTGTCTTCTTGGTACGTCTCGATGTGGACGCTGGTGCCAGGGACCAGTTCGTCTGACACTATCACCGTGAGGTTCATCGCTTTCTCCACCTGAAATAAACGTAATGACATCTGTAAGGCAGCTTTCCTATGACTCACAAATTTTGGTGCATGTGGTCCTAACTTCTATTTAAAAATGAGACAGAGGGAAAAGAACGAAATTATTTCCTGAAATTGAGATGGTTCTGATTGAGAGAACTTGAAAAATGCTTATATGTAAACACAATAAAATAAACATAATAAAAGAGTAAAGAGATGTGCGTAAACAAATAAGAAAATAAAGCATAGTTCATTTTACCAACTCTCTTTTAAGAGAAAGACGCTCTATATCGCGATTTAAGGCCAGATATTCGTGAGTAACTGTGCTGTTGACTCAGGCGAGTATTCATGTACGGCTGAGTGTGTAACTCGGCACAGGTGGAAAATAAATTTTAGCCATACCCAACTTTAACGGTGCTCATACTAACAGTACAATAGTGTCTAAAAACACGAAGTACTCTCAGGTCGTAAAAATCTTTTTAATTTGTGAGGTGGTCATTTAGCCCACAGGCAGTTAGAATACTCAATGGGGCAAAAAAAGTCAATGGCTTCAATAAAAGAGTGCTTGCATTACGAACAATGAATCAAGTCTACCCGAATAGCGGTTTTTCAGGAGAGAATTACATCTGATAAACGATTTTCGTGTACGTTCGCAGTTTTGTAAGAGCCAAGTACGTTCATTGATGAATAGGGTATGTACACTGATGGACAAAGTACGTTCATTTATGAACAAGTTACGTGCCTTGAGGAAAAAGTTACGCGCAATAGTGAACAAGTTGGGGGGATTGATGAACAGGTTGCATGAATTGATGAACAAATTCGTGCATTGATAAGGAAGTTACGTGCATTGATGAACAAGTTACGTGCATTGGTGGACAGATTACGTGAATTGATGGAGAGGTTACTCGTATTGACAAACAAGTTACTTGCATTGAAACACAAGTTCCAGTTTCTGATCACCACACGCAGTATGCAGTGAGTTTATTAAGTTCTTTATTCAGGTACAAATTTTACTCAGTAATTTTGCTACCCCAAAACTTTGTAATTTTTGACAGTTGAGTTTGTGTGGCAAGTAATTCGAACTAATATTAGAATTGCTCAAAATTTTTGTTTATCTCTGATTAATGTGGTACAGGCATCATCTGTTCAGAGAATTTTCTTTTCGGGATTAAAAAACATTTGGAAAGATTTACACTTTTTAAACAAAAGTTATAAAACTATTGTTTTAATTATCAGTGAATGCGGATACGATAGAAAAACTGTTACGATTTTTTCATTGTTTTACATTAAGAATATTTTTACTGCTGTGTATCTTATACATACGTCTGCACTGTTAAGAAATCATAGATATAATAAAATACTGTGTAATATGGAAAATTGTGTGACATTAATTCACAGTCCGTATTGAAATTACTTTGCGTTTTTGTTGGAAAAGTTCCAATTGATAGAATCTCAGATACAAATCCTCAATGAAAAACTTTCCAGAGAAAAATCAAGTAGTACAAATCTTATGGAAAGTGGCGTATGCATTCAATGTCGGAAAAAGATTGTTCAATTTTCATGGCTTGATTAGTTTTGTTTCGCAATCATCGGTTTATGACTAACTTTTCGCTGGGATACAAATAATCGCAAGTAAATTCTATGCATCAAAGCCTAAGCTACATGAAGTCCATTAGCACGTCAACAACACACAGATGTCAGAAATCTTGTTATAATTAAAATGAAATGCGATATGCATATGTTCACTTGTTCGTAGAATTTAAATACGGATATTAATATTAAAATGAAGTGCATATAATATACCTTACGCGAACGTAGGAGGATTATTTTCCATGTACTCAGAAAAATATTTGCTTCATTCCCAACAGACGGCAGTTTGGTATGTCAAGCTTTTGAAATAAGGAACTGAAATTTACATGATCGTTGCATTGTAGCTCATTATATAGTAATTATTGGCGCAGATTATAAAATAATTCATTTCAAACGAAAAATTATCCGCATAAATTGAAAAATCATTTGTAAAAATCATTTATGTAGTTCGTATTCTCATAATTTCTCATGTGGGGCTTCTACAAGAATTAAAGTGGTTCTCGAAATTATAATCGTGTATCTAAATTGTAAAATCATATCTGTAGTTCGTAAATTCTATTTTTTTAAAATACGCATTTACAAAAACAGTATGTGGCCATATCTACAAAAATCTGTTTACCAAAACGTGCCTTAATTTGTGTAGCATAAAAGAGGTACACATTGTGTCTATCAAATTTGAGATCGATACTTATTTACCAAGTGTTTTTCCTTCTGACTAACTCTTAAAAGTGCTACAATTTATAACATATGTCTCATTATTTCATGTTTTTTGACGTCAATTTCAGTTCATTCGCTAAACCATTTATAATGTATACTTTTTTATCCTATGTTCATATCTCCCCCACTTAGGCTTGGTGATATTAGCAGGCTTGCTCCTTATGTTTCACCGTAATGGAAAAGTTTTACACATATGCGATTAATGTCTGAAAATGTTTTCTTTCACTCACACTTCGTCCATTTTTCAGCTAATTGTTGATTTAATATATTTTACCTCATACCAGATTACTTTTCTTAATTGAGGTGAAATGCAAAAACACAGAGTGCTTTTCCCAATCGCCTACCTGTCAGAGGCATTAACTTTATTTATTTTTAGAGTATTTTTTCGTAACTAAAGAGGTTTGTACAAAATTCATAATAAGAAAGGATGACCAAACTAGCTGTGAATTAAGATAACACTTCAACGCATTGGTCGCATTATCGACTCACCTCCAACACTTGCAGCTCGAGCAGCCCCTGTAGCTTCACGGGATCCATGTAATTTCCACCGCCAGGAACACGAGCTGCAAGCCACACCGTGGCACAAAGAGGCTCCTCGTCCAGGTGTTCAGCAGTTCCAGTGACTGTCTGCGCTGGATCTCGTGAGGCAGTTCTGGAACGATGTTGCGAGTCGCTTCCAGCCCGTCGTCTGTTCTCAGACTCCGAAGCGAAGCGAAGTATTTTTTGGTCTCGCCTGACACTGCCGCTGTAATTTTGGACCTGCACGAAAGAGCCGCTTGAGGCTTCTCCGTCTGGCGAAATGTGGAACTCGTCTCGTCTCTCTCTGTTTCCAGACACGCTCACAATTTCCACGTGCTGCTCTGAGATCTTCAATACCCCAGCCACGGCGGCTGCCAGCCGGCCAAGTAATCCGCCTCCTTCCTGTGGTGGACATGAACGAGAGAGGTTTCTAAAAAGGTTATAAACACTTTCATATAGTCGAATATTAACTGATTAAGTAGTTACTGCACAAAATTACCATGAATTTTATATCCAATAGTCTCACAAATAATGATTAATTAAGTATTTTATTGAGTTGTGAGCTGAGTAGCAATGTAAAATTTCAGACCACTTAAAATATGAGTCTCCGTTATGGGATGCCAAGTGTATTTCCATGACTTTTCCTATGAATTCAATGTTTAGTGGTTGTCTGTGTTAATTTTTCTAGCAGCGTTGAAGATTTTTCAGTTTTTTTTGTTCGGTGTCATAAATACTGAACCCTTGGAATTATATTATTAGATTTTCTATTATAAAATGACTCCTAGATATTATCATTGGTGTCCTACAATTACAAACATAGAATAATTGAGACATGACAATGGCATTAAAGAGAGTCACATTCTACCCAGAGTTGAAGTGCAATGCAAATTCCAGTGAAATTAAATTCTGATCCTTCGTTTATAAACATGAATTCTCTGGTGAAACATAGTTGTCCTCCTCGTAGTCGTTTCTGTAACATGTAAATTTATGCAAGAAAATTAGAGTAAAAGCTCGTGAGCTAAAAAAATTTTGTTTCTTTAGACTCGTGGTAATTCAGTTTTCGTCTTTGACATTGTGCCCAAAAAATCACGCTCAGATTTACCCAAGACGCAAAAATTCTTAGAGTCCCAAACTCACTGACGCCAGTAAAAAAAATCAGGAGCAGTCGTGCTATCCAAGGCTCCAACGATTCCTCTATAAAAAGAAAAAAACAAGTATAGAATGATTTTCCATTGACAATATTCTTTCACCTTTCAAATGTTGAGACCTAGAAGTAAATGAATTTTATAAGGGAAGTCACTTACTGACAAGAACTTTAGACAAATGAAAAAAATAAAACATAGACTGCATGAGTTTTCCTAGAGTATCATGATTCTCCTGCCTACTAGTAATTTTAAACAAAATAGAATTTAAGGACACAATTTAGAAACTAACCAGCTCGTTGTTTGATGTTTTCTGTGTTAGATGCACATTTGTTAAGCATGAACTTCCGTTTGTCTTTACCATTTGACGAATAAAAGTAATTTCATAACTCATTTAAAAAAATAATTATCAGTCAAAATAACGCTCAAATAAAACTAACAAAATCTGAACCTAAGATAATAACAAAACAACTAAAAATAATTTCTTATCAAATAAACTTAAAATCCTTGCAAGAAGAATTAGTGACGTACCGTCGGATGCCAGCCGTGAATTAGGGCTCTGGCAGTGAGGGGAAAGAGGGTGAGGGGAACAGCGTGAGTGAGGGCTGCTGGCTCCAAAATGTGGACCATTACTGTTATATTAGCCGTGACGCCCTGTTGGTTCCACAGGCGGTCGGACACCACGGTCTCCAGGTCGTACCTTCAGAGATGAACCAAAATTTCATCTTGTCATGGAAAAAGTGATGTTTTCGTCAACGAGAAGGTAATAATGCATATCAGTTTACATGATAACAATTTTGTGATGGCGGTTAATTACTATAATTTGCCAATAAAATATTGTTCAAATAATATTTATCATACTATACTTAAGATAATATAGTCAATATAGCCCAAATTGAACAAACGTTGTGTTAAAATAGGCTGGAGCGACTGAATAGGAGGATTACTGCATGTGTTGTGATTAATATGTTTAAGAACTGTAATAAAACGAAGAGTTTGGCCAGATGGGTAATTACTATATATGGTCCAAAAAATGACTGTATCAGTATTTATCATCACATTCAATATCAGATATACAAAATAATGTTATAATAAAAAAGCAATTATAAAGAAAAGTTCTGAAGTTGTCACATATGAAATCTGGCATGTACTGGAAGTAAAGAATTTTTGAAGTAAATGAGAATATTATTATGTTCAAGGTTCGACCGCTATTTCGCTAATGTAGATAACTGCACAGAAACTTGTTGAAGAATTGGTTTAAAAACCATTAAAAGCGGTCAATATTTCAGGTATCACGGCAGGCTACAGACAGAAGAGGAACGCAGCGCCAGCAATACGAGGGCAAAAAAAAGAGAGATTTAGAGGGGAGACACAAACAACGAGGGCTATCGTGCAGGAGATCCGTTGGACAGTAATTCTACGTCTTTCAAGAAAGAGGCAAAGTCAAGGAAAGACAGAAAATAAACCCAAACAATTAAATTAATGGCATACTCCTACAATAAATATTACTGAACCCACTACGGGCCGCTAAGGATACCAATTGAGGAACACCAATTTTTGTAGGCACGCTGACAAAAACAAGCACCGTCAAAATACCTCTTAATGTACTTTGAAAATCATAGACGTGCCTCGATGAGTAATCTTTCCTCAAAGTACACCTCTACAGTGCATCCATTACGTAGGGAATTAATCTATTCATTTTCCTCTAATAAGTCCTTCGAACAACATTTGCTTGAAACGTGATACACCATTACTGATGTAAAGTTTGTTGCTCATAGCATTTTAATACCTTGATATAAATTTATATTGATACATGGTACACATAAAAGTGCTATGAACTTCTCGAGCATTACGTCAGGGATATGAAGTCCGGTTCAATAATCATGAAAATTTACCCGTCTAGTACGCTGACCACGCTAATATAAAACTACAGTTGTGCCAGACCATAACTAACTGAGCATTAGACTGACACCGTGAAATTACAGGCAAGCTGCAGCCGAACACAGATGCGGCAAACCAGTCTTTTACTTCTGTAAAACCTGCAGCCATGAACTCGAAATACCAGGGTGGACGCAAAACAAATCAACGGGAATGGCGTGTCTGGAGCAGAGTAAAAAATCAAGAAAGAGGCTGACAAATTTAGACTTGCTACCAAGTAGTGTAATGTTGTGAACTTCGCTGGGATTTGTATCCATAGTATCTTTACTGATGAACGTTGATACGAGCGATCGGAAGTTCCCATATCTCCACTGAATTTAATTGATTTTACGAATTAAGGTTTACTCTAAATGTAAATTCTGAAACGAAGGAAACGTATACGAACAGCATCAGGAATTCAGGGCAGGATGCGTTTCATCCAAGCATAAACACTCCTGTAAGTCAGAAACAGGATAACGGGAATAAACAACTAGAATTTTTTCATTTAACTTTTCCGGTTTTCTAAAGCGCATTTTCCAAAAGAAAAAAACGACTTTACTCAACACTGACTCCTTCTCCAAAGAACGTTGGGCTCTAAATGTGGACTGACGACGACAGACACCATCAACGTGTAGTAAAATCCAGTTTTGTAGGCCATAGTTTAACTAGAAACACTCCAGTAAAATTTGAGACATTTTTTGTATATTTTATTTCATAAAATTGAGAAAATTTCGTTCCCCCTGTGACGCTACCAACCACACACACAAAAAATAAAACAGCTAAAATTTAATTATGCGCGAGACATATGTATGTCTAGAAACCTTATAGTCAGTCCGCCTGCCGTGCAGCATTTCTCGCACTTCAGGCGACAAAAACTCTGCACTCTCTTTATCATATACCCCTATGTTCCTACTCACCTCCCCACCCTTCTACTTGAAAAGTTCACGCAGAAAGCAAGTCCCGCTTTTGCGCTCGTGACTCCATCTATTATTTCGAAGCACCAAATTCGTACTCTAGACCTGAATTAGAAGACAAGAGAGCGAGTTCATTCTCTAGAAACAGTCGCATTTTGTCCTTCGTGCCCGAGAAAAATTCGGGCAAAATTCAGCAAAGACTTCCAAAAGAAAGCCTTCAACTGAGCGCAGGTCGAGTTATTTTAGAGCGGAGTGGCAGGCAAGTCGTTCTTGGCACACATTACGACAGATCGAGAGGAAATTTTGGGAAGAACTTTACCCTAAAGGGAATTGACCGAGTAGTAAATTTTCTATAGAGGAAAGACACAGTAGAGGAAATTTTCCACAATGGAAATCAGCTGCAAAAGCTACATAAACCACAGTCATCGATGACAGTCCGACGAAGACACTACATTTCGGCCTGAGAACTGCAGCTCTTGAAAGCTCCCATACTCTGCACGCCAGTTGGACGTTCGACAGACAGACCAGTCGAACACGAAAAACTTGAGCGGATTCACTAATCAGATCTGTTTACAGGCTTAAATGTACAGCATAGGATTATTAAATATTCGTAATTCTGAAACTTTCACCCGATCCCTATTCGATATTTTATAAATGTACGAATACGAAAAGGAATCCTGTGGCTGAACGTTTATGATCAATAGTTTCCGGCAGGATTTTTGAAATAGAAAAATCCAGTTCTTCACTTTTGTTTCTGAACGTTTCTACATTATGTGTTTTTAAACGCGTCTTCTTTATTAATGCCAAATATGCCTCACACATTCATTACAAAATGTTTCTTCTCTGTTTGCTACCAAGCATAGTTTATCAGTTGGAATATAGAGATTATGACTGACAGAAATGTCTCGTAAGACTTTAGTTGTTCTAGATGACAAGTGAAGTCGTCATCAGGCACACAACGGCTGCCTGCATAGACCGGGACAACGGAGGCCGTTATGAGACAGACGCAATTGTGTACATGAGGATGACTTGATATATTTAGTAGCAATTAATTTTGCTCCTCTTTGGAGCTAAAATTTCCATTAACTTTAAAGTTGATAAGGCTAACTCTTTGTTTGAAATACAGGGCTGAACAGCGCAGTGAGAGCCGTATGACAAGAGATTTATATACAAATGCTTGTCTGAAATGCGGGACTAAATTGCAAGGCTGAATCTGTTGAGTACCCTGAGCTAAAATAAAATGGCAGATTTTAATCATTTTGTCGCTACAAAGGCTCGTACAGTGTCCAAGTGATGGAGAGAGGCACTGGAATGAAGAACGGTTTATGGCGTGTAGTGACTAATTAACTGCGAGGAATTTTATGGAATGAGTAATAGAACGTTGGAGCAAACTAACTGCTAGAGGATAGATTGAAGAAGTGTGCTGATACAAGTAAATTATAGGAAGTTCATCAAGTGTTTAGTGCTACGGAGAGACGCGTCAAGCACGGGAACATAGACAAAGGCGGCAGTTCATGACGTGTCTAAACAAATCAATTGCCACAAAATGTACAGGATTGGAAGAGGTCATAGACAACGAAGAACTATGAGCGGTGGAGAAAAATATTATTATTATTATTATATTCCTAGTTTAACTACCACAGCCACAACAAAAGCGATCTCAGCAGTGATACAAGGTATCAAGAGAAAGTCATTGAAGTTTTAGTGATGCGTCTTAGAGGAAATGGCAATAAGTAAGAAGAAGACTAAGAAAAGGAAAAATGCCCAGTACCACCCCGCTGATGGACTCTCACAACTTCTTTTACGCTTCAACAGAGTAGTGAAAGATACAGTATTTAGGGAACAAAAGCTGTGACATTACCTCCGGTGTAGCTGACTGGGCTTATTCAAAATTTTGAACAAAGTGTGTCGTCAAAACTAAAATTGTTTAGCGTTTATTGAACCTCATGAAGAAGATACGTTTATTTTAACGAAAAGTGTTGTGTTTGAAAGCTGTGTGAAAAACAGTGGTCAGATTGAGAATATTTTATTTCTTCAAACCACTGGCCGAGTATTATATCGTCGTTTGGAAAATAGATACTTCATAATTTTCTTTAAAGTGATATAATATTTCAACACTACTTCAAACTGTCAATAATAATTTTGAAAATAATCTTGATAACAGTAATTATTGGCACTGGAACTATTAAACCCAATGATAGGAAATGCATATTTTATTTGCTAATTTTTTCTATTGAAACTTCAATAAAAATACAATATTTTATTTTCCATTTCTATGTATGTGTTCCGTATGGGTGTATGCTGTATGCTGCGTATACAGGCCTTTTTCTTATAGCTCATAGAAATACATAGCAATTTGTAGATGAGATGCTGCAAAAATAGAGGTCTTTCAGTTTTTTCGCTTCCGAAACCCTGTCGTGGTATCACGATAGAAGTACCAGACCTCAGGCGTCCAGGACACTGGCTTTATAATACATTTATTCTTTGACTCTGTCCACCAATACATGTGACCGAAATTATAAATATTCTTGATTTCAAACTTTAGGGCGTAGATTTTACAAGTAGAGTTAGCGTAAGTGCATAGTTTCAAAACACTCAATGATTACTCAGAGTTTTCCTGAAGGCAAGTGTAACCAGTAGCAGGTTTATGAGGCTTATTTATGACACTGGAATCTGTCATCACTTACTGAGGCTAGGACACACCCTGGTTAATTCAACCACCGCGGGCACGGATATGTGTTCAGTTATTGACGCGCGCAATGTTGTTTTGTGTACTTGAGTTAATGAGGTGCATTGAAGCGAATAATTGTGTTACCTTCACGGTTCACTTACTGTGTGTGTTGCTCCATTTCTAACTTAGTGGATTGGAGTGTTTTTTACCACACATTAACTGTGTGTGTTGCTCTATTTCTCACTTATGGTTTGAAGTGTTTTTTACTGCATATTTACTGTGTGTGTTGCTCTATTTCTAACTTAGTGGATTGGAGTGTTTTTTACCACACATTACTGTGTGTGTTGCTCTATTTCTCACTTATTGGGTTGGAGTGTTGCTTCCACTGCACAGTTACTGGGTAAGTTTGATGCTTACACTGTGTCCGCCGGGTCAAGTTGCATAACTTTTAGAGTCAGGTTAATTTCTGTTAATGGAGGAGCAGTTCCATAACAGTTTAAAGGAAATTTTCATGTCTCAAACGACGGCGATGTCGTTCAAAACACTTCTAGACACAAACACTGGGGCTACTCATTTAGCTGGAATGATCCTTCCCGGTAATTATTCCATTTAATTATTGTTGAACAAACAAAGTTTGAAGGTCTTGTTAGGAAGGGAAAGACTCATTAAAGTGCTTAATAAATTTATTCTCCTCTCATTAAAGCTTAATTTGATTTCCCTGACATTGCATACGAGACGGAGAGGTAAGCTGGAATAAAAAGTGATTATGATAAACTGTTAGGGAGTGATGCTGATGGAGGCATGTCCAAGCTGATTATGGCTGGTGGAAACTTTTATGGGCATGCAGACGCTGGTAGAGGCATGTGAAGGCTGTTGGAGGCTCACTCACAGGATATCTTATTTTTTAACTCCTTAATTTTTACTTCTACTCACCACGTATTTTACTTTTATTCCCCTAGATGTTATATTTTTACTCATCAGGTATTTTAATTTCCCTTACCAAGTGTTTTAGTTTTTCTCACTGAAAATTTTATACTGATTTGCTCACCGGCCTTCCCTGATGTGGCCACTTGAGAAAAGCTGCCCCGTTTTCGAGTCGAGCAGGAAGAGAGGATGAGGAGTGCTTTTCCAGGAGAAAGTCTTGTCTACGACGTCCCAGTCGTCAGGATCATCTACGAACACGCGCCCAAGGTTCGCTTTCGCCTGGCCGCCCTGTGGGTTCAATTAGATAATCCAAGTTAGTTGAGTTATGTGTGAAGTTCAAAGGAGAAATTCTGTGGTGTGAAACGTGTGGTTATTTGTCAGTAGTAAATGTACGAAAAACCTCTTTCTGAAAGAAAAATAGAAAATTGAATACAATATTTTATGGTTGGTGAAAACAGGTTTACACGTAATATAGTGTAAAGGTAGAACCAGACTATGTATGAGCTAACACCATACGAAAACTTGATTTGTTGCTACAGAATTAATTCATAATGCTTCTGTCTTCAAATTTCTAAAAGGATTATTTGGTAACTTTCCCTCAACTTCGCTATTTAAAAATTGAACACCGTGAGTGTAAGAAGAAACTTCAAAGACCTCACTACAAATAAAAAAAAACAAGTGTGCACAGTGAAAAACAAAAATGTTTTTCTTTCCGGAGATTATCTTGGGAAACACGAAAGTTAAACATCAATAAAATATCAAACCCCATTTTGAAAAACAGTCATAATGAAGAACTGGCGACAATAAGGTGATAATTCAGCAGCTTGGACTCATCTTTCTATGACAAAGAAGACTGCGAGAAAAACTCATCTAGGCCTTTAAACATCTCAACGACTGTAATGATGTTTCTCTGGATGGGCTTTTCGACAGAAACAAAAACGAACAAACCTGAAACAAGGGCAAAAAACTAATAATAAAACACTTCAAGACCTTGCAGGCTCTAAACGTCTTTTCAGTGAAAATTCAATTTAGAGCCTGAAGTTCAGTGAAAATTTTCAGACTAAAGTTTTTTGAAAACTTAGACGCACAGTGGCCGTTGAAGATAAGCCAGCATGATGTTCAGTAGAAGATAAAGACCGATTTACGCGATGCACGGTGGAAGTTTCACACCAATTTGCATGATGCATAATAAGGATATGCCAAAGTCAAGGTAAGGATTGTAAAGAAAGCATATTCGATCGAAAATATATTTTAACAAACTCATGCAAGATGACAAAACGAATTACTAAGGCGAACAATAGAATCATACAAAAAGAAACCAGGAAGAACTTTGAACAACAAAAGAATGAGTACTTTGTTCATTGAGAAAAGTAGCACTTTAAAGAGACAGTTTGAATAACACCTTAAACTATGGTCCCTATGAAGGATAGATTACTGACACTTGAGACAGCGTGCAGGGAGGAAAAACAGCTTGATCGATCTATAAAACTTAGCTCAATTGCCTGCAGCAAAACACTCATGTGAACTGTTATAAATTCTAGCAGAGGGTTGAAAAAATATTAGATATGATCTAACCCTCTGCGGCAAGCGTTTTTTATTGAAATTAATTACTGTTTTGTTGTCATTATAGAATAGGACGTATGTTGAGGTCTAGTAAGCCCTAATTAAACAGCTGGTAAAGGTAGCGCTAACAAGGGAACACTTTTGAAAAAATGATCAAATGTCATTCTACATCAAGGGCTTAATGACTCATTAAAATAACAATGCTAGAATAAACAACACATACAAACTACTGACTATGCATATAAAACATATTTTTAGGTGTTCGTACCAAATCGTTGCATGTTATTGACAGTGAACGCTAATAAAAAGTACATTGTAATCAAGACGTTAGATTTTCAGGGAGTACTGGAAATTTTCTCCCTGATACCAGCAGGTCTGAAATGGCCAGTGCCATAAAACGCTGACGCTCGCATTAAAGTTGTTCTTGAAGTTTATTAAGGAGTACAGAGTGAACTAGCAAGAGAACAATGTGTCTCTTTCTTAACTAATCTTCCTGAAAATGAGGGTAGCTTGAGTTTCAGAAAAATATGCTACAGTTTTCTTTATTATAAACTTCATATAACTTAATTAGTCCTGAAATGATTATAACTGGTGCTAGATGCATGTAAAGAAATTTAGAAAGAAATCAGCGGCTGAATTAGGATCTTTTTTGTACAAACTCAAAGTTAAAATGCTATTTCCCTTCATGTTAGGAGATAATCACTCAAAAATTCAGTGACAATTTCATTTGTGTGACAATATTTCAATGTTATAGCACTCATGTTTTCTCATATCGTTTTGAGAAAAATCGGAAAAAGTGACAGAATCGTCTCGCACACTAATAGACAAAGTGAGAAAAGAGAATGACACAATCAAAGACACTCGTGCAGGAAGTTGGTTGCCCGGACATCTTCTCTCCCTTTCTCGTGTGAGTGACGAGAAGAAAGAAAAAAAGTCTAACAAGTAAACCAACGGCAGAATTATGCAATAAAAAATGCTGATTCTGCAGCAAGCAGCTAGAGCTACCAAAGAGGAGTGCTAATTCCCAAAAGAACACTGGCAGACTATCAGCTGTTTCTCCGTGTAGCTCAGAAATTCTACTTATTTCTCGAAGAACACTAGAGTTCGCAACAGACCACTAGGACAATCCTGTCAGCAAACCCCAATATGGGAGAGAAATGAGGATTTCTAGAATATAAAGCTTCCCAGTGTCTCGAAAAAACAAAATCTAAAAAAAATGGAGCGTGACGTTTATAAGGAAGCGAGGCTTGAGACTGTTATTTCCTGTTTTTTATTTACCAGCAGACACCATGTTTTCGAGACATGCTTTACTGCCGACGCCGTGTCAAAATAACACACTTATGTCCTGGATTGTAAGTAACTACACTTTAGGAGTTCCTAAAATAAGTCACTGAAGAAGCTCTTGAATTATACATTTGCTTTCGCTTGTTGACTAGAAAGTGAGCGTGTTATTCAAAAGTCATTGAACTCTCGCCTTAATATGAGAATAAAAACTCTCAAGTGGACTGACTCCCGGGACAGATTTCAGAGAACAAGTTTATAGGTCACCTACTGTCGTCCCTTCCGTACTGAGAGGAAAGATTTTCATTACTCGTATATAAGATTCTTTTAGACTACTACGGTACATGAACTGGCATATTAATAACCTAAAAAACACCTCTAGACAAAACACCAGGGCACATACATATTTTCAGGCCTCACTTTTTCAATTTATCATATCATACTTTGGTCAATTTATTTTATCATACTTTTTTAATAGTTTGAATTTTAAAGCAGATTTCCATCCCACGTTTTCTGTTTACACGAAAAATTCAAGCTTTTCAAACCGCTGTTCGAAAATGTTCTCTCATGCAGGTAAATTTCACTTAGCGATTTCTGAGGGATTTTGCGGATGGACTTCCAAAACCATTGATGGTGCGTTATTTTAATAAATTATCTAAATGACATAAAATAATTTCTCTTAACTTACGGATTAAATGAACATTTTTCAAGCATAAACTCATGACAATTTTGTCATTGGCTATGTAATAATGAGCTTTTTGATTTCGTTTTTGATATCATTTTGAAAATAATGTGCAAAATTTTAAATCTGTTCATTAATTACACGGAGTGAAAGTATTCTCGAGACCTGTAGAAGTGATGATTAACATTTCATTATTCAGTCGGATTTCGACGAAAGTCTTGACAAAATGAATCGCAGCAATACTTTTTCTTTATTATATTATTCGTTTTTTGGGAATTTGAAGCTAAAGTTTCCATTCAGCTTTTTTATATCGAGTTTCATTTTTGTGAAGCATTTCCCAGTAGATTGCATCAAATCATTTTGAGTACGAGTCAAGGACTACTAGTAGTAGTCCTTGGTACGAGTATATAAATTGCAATGTATTATACGATTCAGAGTACAAGATATGCATGCAATGATATTATAAAAGCAAGATTAATGAGCAGCTAATCAACGTCCTTCATAGCCATTTTCTAGTGTCTGGTATAACATTCAACATAGAAATGGAAGGCTGTTGCTCCAGCTTGATCTTAGTTCTCTCAATGGTCTAATTGTTGAAAACCTTGAAAATAGGTCCAACGTCGTAAAGGGCTTACGTTACCTTTTATTTACTGTTGGAATCTCTACTCCATTCAATCGAAGCTAATTTAATCTGACTGAACACTCCAATTGCACAGCCTGTTAAGTGAAAAAAACTTGAGTGATTTCAACTCTTTATATATAAGTTCAAATTCTGAACAAGATTCCACCATTTATTCGGAACTTGAATCTTGCTTCCCTCTTTATCAACTAAGGTTCCAGCCGTAGCGTTTCCGGTGCCCGAGCTCGTAACACACTTCAAATTAACACGAAGAGGATAATTATTTGCCCCTTTTTAACGCAATGTCTGATCGTCTTCAGGAGACCACAACGAACGTCGTTAGTCAGTGTCTCGGCGGGGTCTAATTTAAGGTTCTTCCCAGGCCATTTAAAGTAATTCAAACTATGGAACAACTTCAAGAACTCTCATTCCCGTGAGCTGCTACTTGGAATCATTTGTTAGATACTGAGACTTATCGAGCTATGGATCTCAGTGTCGTTTGCGGTTCTCGAAAGAAGCGACGGTGGCAGAAATTCTTCAGATTACTTTCAGCCTACCGCACCACACGGAACTCGAGTGTCTCAACATGCACGCAATTTTTTTATATTTTTTGTCGCAAGTGGGCTGTAAATAACCTGTTTACATATTTTATTTATTTATTTAACATGATAATACCCTCACTATTTTATTTATTTATTTATAAGAGGTGATTGTATAGGGAATATTCAGCGCATTCTTTTCGTCGAACAAAGTTCTAAATGTATTTTTAGCACTAGGGGCCTATCCTAAAAGTTGACCAGTTCTTTTCTGTATATTTTTGCTTCGGTATATAACTCAGGTTTAAGTAAGCTCCATTTTTCTTAAAATAATTTCTACAAATATGAGTGCCTATGTCACTCACCCTCAGACGCCCAAGAAACAGTCTAAAGAAAAACATGACATGAGTGTAAAAGAAGACGGTGGCTGAGAGCGCAAAACGAGGAAAACAGAGCCTCTCCTAAGACTCTTGCTTATTCATGAAATATTACGGCTCAAAGCCCTTAGGAAGATTTATGAGCGGCCACCTGCAACTTGCCAACAACAACTCCGAACTGCTGCAGTGAGAAGGAAGACTCACTTACAACTTGCTTCATCTATTACAAAGCATCATTTGGCAGCTCGCGCAACCGAGTTCTACAAACTTTTTAGCTTTAAAACTCTGCAAAATTTTGCGGCCTTTTGACTCACTTTTGGCCCATTGGAACTTCATTTTCATTGACAGGTAATTCCAGAAGGGGTTCATTTTTTAAGAAGTAAGAAAATTTCCGGTTCATCCTTTATCAAATTTTGCTAGCAAGTCAATCAGCACTGCACCGATTCTACAGAGAACATCTTCCCTAATACTATTTTACAGCATTTTAACCTTAATTCAAAATAAGTCAAGTTCATTTGAAATAGGTGAAGTTCAATTTAAAATAAGATAAGTTAGACTGGAAATAAGTCAAGTTCAATTTAAGGTATGTCTAGTTAAGTTTAAAATACGTCAAGTTTAATTTAAAACCACTGAAGTTAAATTTAAAATGCGTCAAATCCGATTTTAAACAACTCAAGCTTAATTAAAATATGTAAAGTTTTATTTAAAATGATCGTAGCTCAAAAAAGCATTACTCTATTTCATCATGCTTCAATTTACAACGACGAATGTACTCGTACTTGCACTTCATTAAGCAGTTTGGTATCTTGTATGTTAATTCTTGTATCTACATAAAATATGTACTTGTGACATGTTTCTGCAAGGCATGATATTTTTTCCTGTCAAAAGAAGACTTGTGGAAGAGCATTAAGCCAAAATGAGTGATTGTGATTGCAGTGAGACCAGTCATATTTTAACACACTCAAAAGAGTTTTAAAACAGGAATGTGTAAAAACACTTGGCCTTCTGTCTGAAATTGAACAATTTAAACATAACTGGCCTTCCAAATCAAAGAGAATATTTTATAATGCATTGGATTATCTTTCATTTGAAATCGTTTTTAAAATGATTTTTTTGCATTCTTTTTATGTTGCTCAAAAGCCTAATCCTTCATTAATTAACTGTTAACAATGGTTATGTTGTAAAAGGGTATTTTTGAAAAAGATTTCTAGTTTTAATAAACACATGTTTTGGTGAATGAGCACTTTAATGTTATGCGTCGACGTAATTAAAAATGTTTCATATGTATGTGAGTTCTACTGCTGTTAAATATGAGCGCTGCAGGATATGGTGACTTACTGTAGTTCATTATTTTTAAATATACCGACGTGATTGTTATGTCACTACAAATTGAACTTGGCTTATTTCAAATTGCACTTGATTTTTTAAATGGAACTTAATTTAGTTTAAATTGAACTTGACTTTTTGAAAAAACTTTATATATTTTAAATTTAATTTGGCTCATTTTAAATTGAAGTTAAAACAGTGTAAAGGAGAATTCTACAGGAGTAAGTTTGGATGTTGCGTTCTCGGGAAAAAATTATGTAATATCAATGAGTACTAAATTTTCACCACGTGACTGTATTCCATCGTCACAACGCTAGTCTTGATTTACATGGATTTTATGCTTTACAAGAATGAAGATAACAAGCCAAAAATAGTTATAGTTTGTATAAGGCTCTTCCTGTGAAGTATCTTACTGATGCCTACTTATGTCATTAACAAATGTACTTTACAAGAGTTGAATATTTGATCAGATCTTTCACTTAGAAAGGAGTATTCCTGATCAATTATTAAACTAAAGGTCTAGAACGTTATTTTTCTTTTACGCTTAAAAAAAGAGTAAAACTTTGAAAATATGAATAGCATAAAAGTACATTCTCACTCCATATCATAACCACAAATTTTAATTTCGTTCAAAGCTCAATGCATCAAGGTGCAGCTTATATCAACTATTTTAAACTACACTCTCTTCAGGAAGACTCAGGTAAAGTCATACATTAAATTTATAGAGGGAATTAGCTGAATTGATGAAGTTTATGTATGCCGAGAGCATGGAACTGTTCTGTCACTGTAGGCTGTGAACTAAATTTTGTAAATAAATTACATTTTGCCCATGAGCTACATTTTGGAATGGACCTACATTTTGTATTTGAACTCCATTTTAGCGCCAATGGTTCTGAACTTAATTAATTTCAGAGGCCAACCATTGGAAGTCCTAATTTTTGAAGCGCAACAATAACACAAATGATTCTTTGAAATTCCTAATAAAATTGTATCACATGTCATTCTCAGTGCTCCCAAGTGAAAAGAATGAAGTGAAAAATACGTTAATTAACATTAGTGTGAATAGAAGCTGAGACTGACTGGCCACTATGAACAACACCTATTTCATGTGACTAGGTGGATGAAATACGCGACCGTCTACTAATTTGCTCGGAAAATATACATAACAAAAAGGATAAAGATAGCAAAATCTCTTAAGAAAAATAACTCACTTGATATTACATGTTCGGACGTACGAGAAAACACAGAATCTCAAAGACTTATGGAAAGCAGTAATTTGATATGTCAAGTGTGTTCAGTCCAAAGCTAATATTAAGGAACATGTTTATTATTTTCGTTTAAGGTCTCCCATATATGTGGTAGCACATCTGAAACTTACTTCGTAAGTAATTTTGAATGTAATCTTATATAAAAACCATAAAGAGATGAAAAAGTTTGTATTGTTTGTATCTCTAATTCCCATTATTAACATTTTTAGCATTTGAAACACTTTCTTTAGCAACGTGGGGGTTGAGAGGTTCCTATGTCGTATTTCCTACAAACCATATTTAATGAAATAAACATATATAAGTTCAACTAATTCTCTGCAAAGGTTTGTAATGTTTTAAGTAAATTACGGAAAAAATAAATTTGATTAACAGAATTTAATTACTTAATAAATTAGACAAATTTGAATAATTCAATCAAAAATTTTTCAGGAAATTAATGTTAGGCAATATGCATTCCAAAAAATTAAGCTAACAAGAAGAATTATATCATTTTCTGTAAGGCTAACCCCCACAGTCTTGACCTGCGATTAAAAGCTCTTTTTTTCATCATACACTAGGAGTGACAGATGAAGCAACAACGTGCAGTTGCTCCATCTTCCAAGGTAACCGAATGGAAATTTTTGAATAAAAATTATCAAACTTATTTCTAAAAAGTAATAGTCAAACCCGTAATGAAACGAATTTGATATCCTAAAATATATAACCATATTTTTTAAATACCATAGCGTTTAAAAGAGTTTCTTACCCATTCAGTAAATTTGATCTCTGACGAGAAAATCAAATACCATTTGCTTGCCAGCACTTGCCCTAGTTCTAAATTATGACTGCGTTGACCTCCTTTATACACAACTATGAGGTTATAGCTTTTTAGGCCACGTCTTTAAAAGACAACCTCAGAGTTCATCAAAATATACCCATAAAAAAGTTTTGTTGCCAATATGCAGTCACGCTTGAAACTTTTGTTCTCGATGGCAGGAATGAAGTGAAGAAATTGCTTTCAAACTGGTCTTCAGCCTCAACCACTTTCTCTAAGACCCATGGCCTGACACAGACGCTGCTAGCAGTGTTTTTAGGAAATCGTTTGCAACTTAGGGAAATGCTAAGTCCACGTGATGCTCTGACTTGCGAGAAGAAGACCTAATACAAAGTTGCTTCTTAGAAACAGATGGAGCAACGTTGCTTTAAAAAAGTGTACTAGATTTCACAAATGAAAAACATGTTGAACTTTACTACACAAAAGATCTGGGAAGCTCTGTTACACAGAAAATTTTATGCATATGTTAAACAGACAGTCACAATAATGATATCAATTCAGGAGACATTCTGTGCAAAGTTACATCAACCGTATATTATCCACACAGGTCATGACCCTAATAATTGTGTTTTAATATTTTATTTAATACTACCACCATTATTTTCATTCCTTACTATTTTCGTTATTAAGAAAATTTTTATTTCATTTGTTGTGCTAAACAAATCTTCCAGTATCAAGTAGCTGTGTCACTAATGACTGAAATTTCAGTGCTCAGACGCGCACGCCACCATCTACAACAGAAGGTGCAGAGCAGTAGTCCATGTTATTTGGTGATATCATGTCAAGTTCAGCAGTCATGATTTGATACTTCAGATGCAGGTACCAAGTGCCTCGCTGTGATGTGCGTGTGAAATTGTACAGTGATTGAGACCTCAAAGTTGCTTGTCTCACTTATAAAAAGTGAGGAAAAACTATTAACTCTAGTAAAGTTAGGCCACTGGGAACTGCAATCGCTCTAATAAAAAAAGTTGAATCGAAATTGATACCGTACTACAGGATAGCGAGTCCTTTATTTTTCCATCATTTCTTACATGCTCTCTCACTTCTTTCCGTAACATTCCCATGCCTTTTGTGTGCACTCTCACTCGCAGCACTTAGTAGTACTCAACACACAGTTTTTCTCTTCTTGCATCTATAATTCCATCCACAATTTTTTGTGGGAGGACTGTAGAACAACCAATTGCCTTTACTTTGACTTATTTCCATTACTACATTTTGAACTTGTACTATCACGATTTATGTTCCTATTATCACTACTCACGTTCTTAATACCACTGTTATTATTCTCGCTGCTACCATTGAAGCCCACATGCAACCGCTTACAACACTCATAGGACTGCTTCTTCCACTGAGTTTACTCACAACAGCTCGCATCATAACTCGTCACCCGACTCATTACTCCGCACAACTGTGCTCACAGAACTCGCTAACCATGTTCCTACTTGTAGCTCATTACTGTTCTACAGCCATTGATACTCACGTTGGTGCTCCAAAGGTAGACGGTTTTGCTGCCAGGCTTCATGGGATGGTCGTTCATGTCGTCTACGACGAGTAGGACTGGACTAACAGCGGACAAGCCCCGCGCGTCAGCCACCAGCACGTCAATAACAAGTTGCCGCCACTCCTCCCTGTCTAGCGCCCGCCTCGTCAGCAGAGTAGCGCCCCCACGTCCGCTGTCCATTTCTGCTCACATTAAAACAAGTTCTAGCTAAAATGTGAGACTAAAGTCGTAATCTGAGTGAAGTGAGATCATCTCTCTGCTGAATTTGTTAGTAAAGGCACAGTGTACTTCCTGATTGATCGACACGTCTGAGTTTAATATTTGATCTGATGTATCGGCTGAATGATTTATTCAAGAGAACATGGCTGTAAAATCTAGTACGTTGCTAGCCTGCTAATTACAAAGTTTATTTCTGCTATATAACGTACATTTACCCTGAAAGGTCTACGCTTAACCATGGGAGAAAAATTGCTGATGATGTTTCCATGTGAAGCAAAATTGATGAACAGAGCTTTGTGTTAGTTACATAGAGTAAGCAAAAGAAACTGACACTTTTTGTTCGTATATTAAATAAATATATTAATGCCAGTGGTTTGAAATATGTATTTGAAAAAGATTATTTGAAAAATTAATATTTCGCAGCACGTGTATATATTTACTCGTCATTTTCATAAAGAATAAGAGGTCATACTGGTGAAAAGTGATGTTACTTCTGGCTCACCTGGCAAAAGTTCATTGTTTGTTCTGGAAACACTAAGAAAAAAACCTTGTAGGTACTATGTATCAATTTCGCTGTGTTCTAAGACGATGCTGATCGGAGATTTTTTACCTGCCCTAATTATGACTGACGTTCGTGAAAAGTTAAGGAAAGAAAAGTCGTACAAACTGTAGGCACATTTAGTTCATACTCACATATCAACCAACGCTACTCACAAAAGAAGATCGCGAGGAAATCAGAAATAGCTGACAGTTTAAGGATCAACTCAATAGTCAACTTAACAATTGATTTAAGAATCGACCCAACAGTAGACTTAACAATTAATTCAAAGGGTAATTTACTGAGTGATGTAGAAATGGATTTAGGTCCCAGAGAGACCGTGGAGCTGCCTCCTAACCCGCACATTTCCAACTGACCATTAATTCGACTACTCATGCAGCTCCGTTGATGAAGCCTTATCGGTAACTATAATATCTGATGAGAAAAGCTCTAACTGAGAGTGAAAAAAGGATTGGAGATCACATCTCATTTGTACGGACAAGGTACTGATTTTAGTCAGTCTACGGAAAAAAACTAGGATTACATTTACTCGACTTGAAATAACGAGCTATTATTTTATTTCATGCCCTCAGAGCTTTTCTTTTGATTTAGTATATTTTGTAATCTCAACCCTAACATGGAGTTCAGCATTGTATGGTACTGTAATTACAGTTACTTTTACGGGGCACTTAGAAACAGGACTCTTTCTTTGAGCAAATGAAACATGATATGTAAAATTTTAGATATAATGGGGAGTGATGAAGAATAGAGGCAAGACATGGACGTTTGCCAATTCACTCCAGCAATATGAGAGATAACCTGTGACACTGACAAAAGAAAGGGAAATTGTTGTTCCTAGTACGGTGCACGGGTCAACCAGCTAGCAGCCTGGGATTGCTGTGAGTTGTAATAAACTGTTTTCTATGCATTAAATTTTCATTGACTAGATAGGTATACAGCTAAATTTTTTCTGAAAGAATCTAATTGATTTTGTACGCAAATAATAAATGCATTAAATTTTGGTACTGGAGTACGATGCAGAGTAAATTTTAGAGCAGAAGAAATTGACGAGAATCACACAGAACAATGTTCTTTTATTTAAACTATCACTCAAAATTCGGTACGATTTTAAAATCGTTGTTAAAGTCCGTGAACAACTGATTTTTGGACCATCAAAATGCACATGTAATGCTTGGAAGAAACATCACACAAGCTTCAAAGGTATTACGAAATAATTGGAAATCGTAATCAGTGAGTCAGAAATTCTGACTATTTGGTTACCTTAAAGTACTTAAGAATGAAATTTCAACTCACGAGGGTCCATTTTCAAAGCGATCAGCTCCTTGATGTGAGGAGGGTTAGAGTCAGCGAGGGAAAACTTGAACGGGGGGCCATTACCCTTGGCCCACACGTCTCGGTCTGTAGCGGTGAGGGTCCCCACTGGCCCCGGTTCGGTGGCCTCCACCACGTGCAGCTTTCTGGGCTGGTTGAGCTCAGGTGGACAGTCGTTCACGTCGGACAAGCTGAGACTCATGGTGGCAGTGGTGGACAGGGATGGAGTGCCGGAATCGACAGCCACGATCTGCACCACCGCGATGCCGCGGTCCAGCTCTTCGCGATCCAGCGCCCTGATCACCTTCACTACCCCAGATGATGACACTGATAAGTCCTCGGAAAAGCGCCCAGCTACGTGGTATGTGACAGGCTGCTTCCCTCCCTGGGCGTGGAAAAGATATACTTTTATTTCATTCCCAGCCTAAGCAACGGCAGAAACCTAAGTAAAAAAATCTTAACAGTCTACCGGTTATAAAATCAAGATTTAATTTACTCGACCTCATTATTAAACTAAATAGTTTAACTCAGAGTTTCGAGTTAAAGTTTATTAAAAATAATTCGAATGCTACTCATTTCAAACATATGCGGTTATGAAGGGCGTTATGTAAATTTGGTGCACTGAAACGCAAAGCGACAATTTGAAAAATAAAATAATTTCATCGAACGTTAACATAAGTGAGCTTTGAGTTCAACTTCTGAATTGAAGAAATAAAAGCCACAATGAACTGAAAATAGAAACCCAAAAAATCAAAAAGAGATACTCAGTGATCCACCTTTAATTTCTTTTAACAGCAAAATCCCTCTCTAAATTCAAACAGTTAATAATTTTATAACACTTATTTTGAAATTCTTGTTGGGTCCTAGAATTTTTAAATTTTTGTAACAAAAATTTTTTGCCGTTCTAACTCGAGTATTGTTTTTCACAATGAAAGTATAGTTCCTTGAAAAAGTAATTATGCGTTCCCTAAGTCACAGAAACACTGTTAACATTCTGTAACTATTGTTCTTGTTTTTATGAATATCTTTTTCAAACATTCTTTTAGATCTGAAAAAAATGGCACACGATCTAATGCTTGACTAAAATAAACAGCAGTCGGGTCCATTCACTTGCTGAAATCATGTACTTTTTCAGAAAATAGCCTTACAATTTATTTCAAGGCAGAGCAAGAAGAGTTCCCTAATACACCTTTATGTTTTGACAATAATTAATTGATCTCTATAAACAAGTCTCCTTTCTACTTTATATTTTTTATACTCGGACAAATTGAATAGGAGTTAATAAATGTCAAACTCGTGGGAATGGATCTAAGAATGATGGTAAATCAATATGAATACCTGATTCTGGAACATGAAATAAGATTAAATTAGGTAATAATATCACAAAAGCCACGTGCAGAAAATCTGACTACAAAGACGCTTCATATTGCAGATTCGTAGCAAAGGAGTGCCAACACTTGGACTAATTGATTCTCTTTAATAATGACAGAGTAAAGTCCTTCGTATCTCATTAAAAAACATCAGTCATTCTTTAGAATAAAGATTTCTTCACGGTGCATTGATCAGAGAACTATTCTTGCGCTCCAGTAACAAGACTGGCATTGTGAGTACTGGTACTGTGTATTTAGAATCTACGTCAATCAAATTTTGTTCCCCGGAATTCATACGATGTTGGAGACACAAATGCACATTTGTGCTGTAATCACTTACCTGTAAGTGTCATTTGCATAATAAATATACAGAAATCTATGCATTGTTCGTAGTAATATTTAAAAATAAGATTCATTGTGATGAACGTTTTATCGTATAGAATCCAATAAATTTTTAGGGGTATATGTATTAAATTAGGTTTTTGCTATTACATGATATATGTATTTTAAATTGTAATCAGATCTGAGACTGAAATAAAGGTGAGCTTTTTTCTGCCTATGATTGTCAACGACGTATTTTCAAAATGTTTCGCAAAAATATTAATTTTTTAAATGCTGAAAAATCATCATATTTTTCGCCCTAAAAATAGAAAATAGCATTTTTCTAACAACAAGCACTAGTAAAGTGAATTACAATTTCTATTATACAACACCAGAGGCTCACGCTTGTGAAGCCCAAATATCTACACAAAAGATGGTAGGTTTCCCTACGCTGCGGTCTTCCGAAATTGAAATCCAGTTAAAATTCTCTAGCCTGAAGTGATGTACATAAGCTGGAGCTGCCAACAATCATCACTCTCTGCAGGTAGCATTGTTAAAAATGTGTGTGTGTGTGTGTGTGTGTTATTGTACTTCCTATTTTTGAGGCCAAACAATGTGCAGTCGGTACAAGGCCGGGCATGTATGTAGTCAATTTGAAAGCAAAAACCACAGTTTCTCAGAAATTCAACGCTGGTAAATCTTGAATTGTTTCTCCCGAATGGGAGAAATAAAAGTGATGTGAATAAATATAAAAAACAAATACTGAAGCATTTACCACTAAATTCATTCAGCATAACAATCTTTTTCAAACTTTAGAACTAGATATAATTTTAAAATAACAATGAATTTTATTACAGGCTACAAAAATTGTCTACGTATGAAATAAAATCATAGAAATTTTCAGAGCATAGGTTTTGAGGAAGGTGTTCAAATGAGAGAAGAAAGGTATAGAATCTTTCTGAATGTCAGTGTTCAGAAAAATGTTCATTTAGGGTTTAGAGAAGATATTAAAGTATAGGTTAAAAAAACACCCACATAGAGGCCAAAAAGAGGAGGCTATGCCTATTGAAGACATATGGTGCACAATCGGTTTTTATTCATGTGTCAGCAAATAAAGCAGGTAAATATTTTCTGTCTCAGTTGTGAGTGTGCTGCAGAAAATATGATATGAATACTAAAAAATATTCTACAGAAAGAGATGAGAATATTCTGTGTACTTTTGAAGTAACTATTCATGTCTCAATTTCAGTTACGTTTTCAAAGGCTGGAGAATCTGGCTAAAAAATCCTAGATGACATATGGATAATTTAAGTCACGAAAACTGGAAAAGTTTTAATCTAAAATCTAGTCTTTTGAAAACGCGGGAACAATCATCCAAGAACAGGATTTCTCCGAAAGATCTTGATACGTCGAAAACAGACGCCTCAATTTGGGCCAACGTGAATAAAAAATAAAAATATAAAATCAACGAAGTTTTAAATTTATCTCCGATGTTTCATAACGCATGAGAATGAAAAAAGCTCTCAACGGGAGAAGTTTTTGCATAAAATATGATGGATTACCTTTCGACATGATGGCATGATGGATCCTTATGCTGATATGGGACTCCTACAAAGCTGTCAGTGAAGTGTATTAGGTACTAACTGATTTATGGCTTCTATAATTGTAGGTCAGTGTTCTCAGGGAGAGAAATCTTACTACAAGTCACAGTTTCACGACGGACAAAGCTAGGATAAGTTCATCTTTTATTGTCTGTGGGCACATTCTGTGTCTCAAATTTTTATTTTAGTGTTCGGGAAGATATGATACACGTGAGGTAGACATGTTACGAAAATTTTCAAGATTGCTCTGTTTTTTTTAACATGACGTCCGTATACAAGTCTACAATCTCGCTTCAAATTATTTGTTAATCAACGTATGAATGAATGGAATGAAAACGGTGGGTTAAATAAACCAAAGATAAATGATGAGCCAGGAAACATAAATGGACTATTAAATACGACGAGCTCGTCTACAATTAGTTTTAAAAAATATCCCCTTCTCTAATGACCAGAAAACGATTTTAACTAGCTAGTAAATGGGCAGCTAACGCTATTGACCAATGCTTAAATTAGCCGCATGCCAAACTTAATTACAGCACTCATGTCAATCATTATCAATTAGTACCTGGTCAGGGTCAATGGCCGTCATTGTGACCAGATCAGTGCCCGGCTTGACGTCCTCGTCAACAACGACGTGCGCAAAACGTCTCTTGAATTGCGGTGCGTTATCGTTAACGTCGCTGAGCTGCACCTCAACCCATGATTGGTCCGTGTGTCGGGGGTCATCCCAGCCCCCTCGGCCCTGAGGGGAAAAATGAGAGATTGTGAATTATAATGCTCGTATGAAAATTCAATGTTGTGCATTTTATGTATCAACGTTATTAGGAATAAAAATTATTTTATTTTATTCGATCGTTTCAATTATTTTAGTCAATTGAACGTATTGTGAATTCCAAGGCTTTGGGTCGGTGACAAATTTCGAAAAGTTGTGGTTTTGAAATTTCACTTTCAGTTGTTTTTATAAGTATGGTGTAGCTATGAGTTCGATTCCATAAACTTTTAGGGGCTATTGCTACTAAATTTTGTAGCATTGACAAGCATTAGACACATTGTTTGAGCAACTATCAAATTTTTAGCCCTGTATGTATTTTGATGCAGAATCTGAAATTTTCCTTTTTTTAATGACACTTTGCCCCTAAATTCAACACATGAACTGATTTTTAGCTTAGCGTTCAACTTTTGTTCGAGCTGTAAACAGATAAAAAAATAGTTTTCATGAATCATTAATATTTATTTCATTCGAATAAGGTTTGATTATAAAGCTCTTAGTATGTAATTTAATCTCACATTACTGTTGTCATGAAGTATTATCAGTTTTTAAAATAACCTTTCACTGAAGTTTGAATACTTTTCTTCCTTAAACACGCAGTGACACTGATTTTTTTGACCTGAAATTAAACGAAATATCATTCGCCAGGAGGTTAACCCTCATGTACAAACAAATAAATCCAATTTTAAAGCTTCATTTTGCGCAATCATGAGCCCATAAATCTCATACAGGATGATTTTATTTTTCAATTTACAGAAGGGAAAATGCTTAGAAGGGAAAATCACTAAAGTCTGCAGTGATTAATTTTTATTTTCTGTTTGAGCTTTCAACTAGTTGTCAATTTCCCAGATGTTTAGAAGGGAAAATCACTAAAATAAACTTTAAACTTGCATATCAGATTATAAAAAGAGTAAAAAATAACTAAACAGTACTCCTGTTTTTCTCCTCTGTTCATAAATTTGAAAATACACTAATAATAAGAAAATAAGATTTTGTTTTCATAACAATGTGTATAAAAAAGATCAGTTACAATGTAGCAAAATTATTTTTGAATTTCGTAGATTTGTTTCTCAGAAGTAGTGAGCAGAAGTAGTTGCTGAATACAGTGCTCAGCAGCACAGAGGTCAGGTAATTTCTCCATAATCCATCAACATCCAAATGTCGTTAGGCTATTAGAGCCAATATTCGTACTCATACAACATTCTAGCAGGCTCGGATATTTTCTAGAGCTTGGCTCCAGGCTGCAAAATTTGCGCAATTCGAGAACCTAACTTTGAATATGTAACATTGTTATGCCTATGTATGCAATATATGCGGAGCAGCAAACCCTAGAGGAGGTGAAAGTTCAATCGTGCTGAGTGTAACTATCCTTTCTCCACCAGCCACCTCCACATTCTTTTTGCTCATGTACTCGCGGAGCCAGAGTCTTGCTTGCCTTTAATGGAAAGATTTATTAGATTAATAAACTTTCAATCTCGTAAATGCTAGAGTAACCGAACTCAGAACGTAAAATTTAGATCGTTGCAATGTACATTTATTAGGAAAACCCTAGCAAATGACTGAAAAAAAGAGCTTCATATGTGACTTGAGAAAATTTATTCCATTACTGCATAGTAAATTTTATTGCTCCATTAAAAACCTATAACTTTATCGAGCTAAAGGTTTTATATCATGCATTTTAGTGGTCCATTCAATTGGAAAAATACATAAAAAATTTGGGCATTTTTGAATATTTTTCTGGGGCCAAGAAATGCTTCGGACTTGAGATAATGAATTTTGTTTAAAGAATTCAATGCACGTCTTACTCTGCGATATTATTTTGGTTGCAAAACATTTAGATTCATATGCTATTGAAACGTGATAATATTTTTCTCTTTCTCAGTGATTTTCTGTAGCTGTTATGAGTACGTTTCAGGACCTATGTAAAAAAACGTATATATGATTTTGTCCTATTTTCTGCGTTTTTATTATTAATAAGTAGCTTAGTATCGTCATATTCAAGCAGAATGTTTGTTAATATTTTCGGTCTGTTTTGCTAAATACGCAGCTTGATAACACTATATGCGAACCAGCATCTTTGCTGATATTTTTCTTTTTTGTTATGTTTAGTACAGTAGTAAATTACTTCCATTCTGCACAATTCTATACATTTTCTTAAATATCTGAGTGTCTCTTTATGCGTCGAACCCCATAGATGCTCAGCAAGGTTCGACGAGACTTAATTGAATTAAATTCAAATGGAAACCTCACATTTTCTGAAGTTATTGCAATAAAAAATATCGAGTTGCAAATCTAAATCACGCGGGGCAGAAAGAAATGAAGAGAAGATCGAGGAGAAATTGAGGTCACCGCCCCATGATCAGCTGATCGTGCAATCATGCAAGAGCTCATGAGGTCAAGTCTGTTTTTAGCGTTAGTGCCACTCAGTCCTAAAATATCAAGACTTTTGAGGTTGCCCCCGTAATGTTGGATAACTCTCGCGAAGTTTTCAGGGCAGCCAATAAACGTAATTTCTTCTTCGCATGCAACTCATGGTTTTAACTTTGATACGTCCCACAGTTACACAGAAAAGGTTATTTTGTTACTGTTGCCTGAGGCCAATATTTAGAAAATTGTTACTTCAAGAACCTCATAAACACTACTTATTGCCCTCAATTAAAATCAAGTAGGTAAATCGCTAAATGAAAATACATATATCATAAAACGGAAAATATTTCTCGACACAGATATTTTCTCTGAAAGTATTGAATCTCAATTTTCTGAAGTATTTTTGTACCATCAACTGCAGTGCTAAACATTTGGTTTGTGCTTGAAATTGGTACAAGCTGCGCGTGAATATGTGCGTTGTGTAAAACTCTGCAGTGTTTAGATCAAAACTCAAATTTATTCCTTCAGATCCACGCGAATTTCGTTGCTGAGAAACTGCTGCCAAATAACTGGACAAACTACAGAACGGGTCAGAAAATAAAGCACCACTCTAATTGTACATTCCTAATTAGCAATGCTGTCGTAAACTACACCTAGAGAAGACGCTTATTCTGACAATTTACTCTAAATTGTTTTGCGATGAAAATGTTGAATTATATCAAAAACGCAATCATCCATAAAAAAGATGCATCTGTGTCTCATACTGTATTAAAGAATGTATATAACATAATAATATATCTTATCAAATAGATATGTGAAAAATACGTCAACATCATTCACGACAACGCTGCTGTCGAACAGAATTATCATTTATCGATAAGTGCCATAGCCACACATCTGTTTTGCTTTCATTCGCACAGGATATTAATCAAAGTCACTTTACAGTGACACCTGTTCCATCACATCGGTTTTTGCTGCATCCACGACGTAGAACTCGTACAAGCGCTCATGTCTCATAAACAATGACTGCGTGCTGTAAGATGGTACAAAAAATAACATCTTGAGTATTGATTAATAATTCCTGAATTGGGAATTACTTCGTTACTATGATAAATAAAAGAATTTCACTTATAGTGTCTAAATTGCTTGATTAATCATGGGGAACTTGTAGTTCTTCAACTAACTTTTAACATTTTCTCGCATATTCTTGGTCTTATTTTGGCTTTCCAAGATGACAGCCAACCTTCTCTGAATATGCATCTCATTCTAGTAAGTGCGTACCATTGATGCATTATGAACCTTCACAAGGCAGAATTCACCTAGCACAATATAAGGAGCACTTAAATCATAACGAACTTCGAGTTACAGTTATTAATTAATCCTACTAACGGGTAGAGATGACATTTGGTTTAGCTTCACACGACGATCGCTGAGTGTTAGAGGAGACTCCAACTAGAATTGTTCGTGAAATTGACTACAAAGCTAGTATGACGGGCTTCCAAGGAATCCAAATGGAATCTGACTTTAGCTCAGTTTGAATTACCGAAGTCTTGTGAACTATAGAAGTCTTCGGTAATTCAATTACCGTTTGAATTACCAAATTATCCTAGAGCCAGCTTTACCAATATAAGGAAATTTTGAATAAAATTTAGCATGAAATTGTAGCGTCCATGTTTCAAATCCATAAAATTGAAAAAATTGGTTATGTTGTTTTTGGAAAAGCTGAGTGTTGCTGTAAGTTTCATACATTAGAAAATGAATGACCCCAAAATTGCATTTTGCAAGAATGCCTACAAGTCATTTTCATACTGGACAAGAGGCTAGGGTTCACAAATCTTCTCTGCAACAAAATATTCTACGTACGTAGATGAATCATCGCCAGCAAGACCGGCAGGGCCTAACGTACTCAATCTTTGGAATCTGATTTTCTAAGGCACTTGTGTGGCATTTTGCGAGGCAAGAATAGCGTTCTTCAATATTCGGAGAGCCACAGCAATCTCGAACTTACGTGATGGCGAAACGAACTTTCTGTGAAGCTTTTGCACCAGCCCGTGCCTGGCTGCACGATATTTCCGTTCATTTTGCGCAAAAATGACGAGACGTAAAGCAGGTTTACGTGCGTCATGACAGAGTGCAGTGCAAAAATAGCGTTCTCGCTTCATTTTAGTGCGTGCCACTTCCTCTTATTATGCATTATTCTTCCCGAATACTAGTAATACTTTCAATATTCTCAATACTCTCAATATTTTCGCTGGTGCTTGCAAATCTTGACAGGAATATAATTTGCTATTGGTAGTGAGCTTCAGAAATTCTATGCGAACTTAGTTGTATTTGGTGATGGTTCAGTTGAATTGAATGTATGTATGAACCACTAAGTACTTGTATAATGTATTATTGTTGCCTAAAATACATATCTTTCCGCTATGCATTAGATGAAATTCGCTCACTTGGGTTTCCTAAGATTGAGATATAGAGCACCAATTCATCTAGGTATGGAGCCATGTCCAAAGTACAGTTATTTAGTTGATTGATTAACTGCAGTTGAGTGATTCAGCCTAACGGCTTTTTTCTGTGATTAATTTCGTTAGCAAAGTAAGATTTTTGGTGGACTTAAGCTTATGCTGCTACACAAATATGAACATACCTAAAAGTACGTATACTTTTGTGACATAGGCGATGGATTTTAGAAAAGCATTACGAATTTGATAGCACGGCTTGACATCGTAGACCTATAAATACCAAACTTAACAAAAAAAATATCGAAGCTATTAAGGGGGTTTCAAAGAACATATAGAATATAAGTGAAAAATTTTCTCCGGCGTTGCCTCCGTCCTATTCTTACCCTACGCACCGGTATGATATTCGAGGAAATTTTTACGAGCGTAAAATTCGAGACATAAAAATTTGACACTTACCCTATCGGTGACTTCGACCATAAATTTAAAGCCTCTTCGGTGTGCCTCATTTTCATAGTCGAGAGTTTTGACCGCATAGAGCTGGCCAATCGATGAGCTCGCCACCGTAGAATTCACGACTCCGTTGCTGGTTTTGCTGGAGCCAACTGTCGTATCTAGGATACGCGACTGGGAATTCTGCTGTGAATTTGAATTTTCTGAGCGCTGCTGATTTTTTGTAGCCACGCTTGAGCTCACAGCACGCACTGCGAAATTCTCCCAGCCCCAGCCGCTGTTTTCCACAACCTGATAATAATTGAACAAAAAATCGAACTAAAAGCTGTTGCTTACTAGTAATCCACAGAAGTACTGTAGTCATTCAGTATGTCATTGAAGATATTGTAGACACTACGTACAGAAAGAAACTACATGTTTCTGAGTACAGCTATGCTGATACTGCTGTACATACATTTCATGAAAAACTGATGGTACAGCTTTAAGTCACATGAGAAACCGCTGGTACATCTGCATGTCACATGAGAAACTACACATATAGCTTTACGTCACACAAGAAGCTACAGGTACAGCAGTCAATGAAAAAGACACAATTTCAGTGTAAACAAGCACATATAAGGCTTAACTGACTGCATCATTAAATCAACACAAGCACATATCAGGCTTAAATGACTGCATCATTAAATCAACACAAGCACATATCAGGCTTAA
>VCRD01000410.1:0-19312 GCA_006783055.1 Trinorchestia longiramus | reverse complement strand
TCGACAGTGTCTAGGCATGGAACTGCTCCGTAAACTGTGTAGGTAATTATACCAATTATTTTGTTCCCAGTCTCAGGTGTGTTACTTAAAGAAATATTGTCCACTGGCATTATGGTAGCACAACTGTGAGAGGAAGCACATTACTTGCAAAAGAAGCATATCAGTTCTCTCACTCTCAAAGTAATATTGTCACTGAGTAGAAGAGCAAAATGAAATCGAGGTACTCATTGATGTGCGTTCAGGGATCGAACCCTGCTCTCTAATACGCTTTGTGCTTGGTTGCTGAACCCAGGCTGTCTCGAGGAAGATCTTGATTTAGCACAGGAAAATAACTTATCTTGACTGATCCTGTAATGGAAGTAGTTGAGTAAATAACTCATGTGACTCAACTGATCCTGTAATGGAAGTAGTTGAGTAAATAACTCATGTGACTCAACTGACCCTGTAATGGAAGTAGTTGAGTAAATAACTCATGTGACTCAACTGACCCTGTAATGGAAGTAGTTGAGTAAATAACTCATGTGACTCAACTGACCCTGTAATGGAAGTAGTTGAGTAAATAACTCATGTGACTCAACTGACCCTGTAATGGAAGTAGTTGGCACGATCAGGATCAGTAACGGCGAGGTCCAGCAGGGATGCAGGGGAGGGTACCTGAGAACCAGGTGTTTCAGGCACCACGAGACTCCATTCCTTCTTCAGCAGCCGTGGCGCGTTGTCGTTTACGTCAGACAGACTTACGACTACTGTACCAGTACCTGGAACAGTTTGTTTACCTTTAAACTTACGACTACCGCACCCGTACCTGAAGCCGTTTGTTTTCCCTCACACTTACGACCACCGCACCCGTACCTGAAACAATTTGTTTTCCCTCGACTACCGCACCCGTACCTGAAGCCGTTTGTTTTCCCTCACACTTACGACCACCGCACCCGTACCTGAAGCCGTTTGTTTTCCCTCACACTTACGACTACCGCACCCGTACCTGAAACAATTTGTTTTCCCTCGACTACCGCACCCGTACCCGAAACAATTTGTTTTCCCTCACACTTACGACTACCGCACCCGTACCCGAAACAATTTGTTTTCCTTCACACTTACGACTACTGCACCCGTACCTGAAACAGTTTGCTTGCTCGTAACATGTTGACCACGCATTGATACATATACGTAGCACCAAATATATCATTTGAACTGACAATTTGAACAAATATGGGTAACGTGCTGAACTTAGCATTTTTGGACCTGTGTATGAAATAGCTTCCGTACTCACAGATTTTAGGCCATCATACTCTGCGTAAAACAGGATGATTAATGTTGACTTCCTTTAGTTATATTTTGTGTGCACGATGTTACTTATCTTCATTTAATAATTAGATTTTGCTAAAAATATTACTGTTTTCATCATATAATATCTAAAAATTGAGTAGCCTAAAGAAACAGAACAAATACATATCTGTAAACGATAATTAAGCATAACTATATATGAAGTCTAGAATTCGTATAATTCCACTGTAACATTTGAAATCATAATCCGGACTTTTTATAATCCTACAGTAATATGTGAAAAACAATTCAGTATTTATACAAACCCTCAGTGATATTTCAAAACACAATCTGAAATTTTTATGATACCACAATAATATTAGAAAATACAATGTATAATTTCTATAATGCCCAGTAATATTCAAAAACACAATCTAGAATTTTCATAATCCCACAGTGATATTTGAATACACAATCTGAAATTCTTATAAGCCTTAGTAATATTTTGAAACAAAATATGGAATTCTTATAATCATACAAGAATATGTCTCTGGATAAGCTGAGGATGGAAGTACACAACAAGAAGGTTGTCGAAGCGCACCTTTGAGTCCGCCTCCATCACTAGCGACGACCTGCACGCGATACTCAGGCGTTGTTTCTCTGTCCAAGCAACACAGCGCAGTGGTCAGGATGCCTGTGCGAGGCCCGATCTAGTGATAACAATAAAAATGGCATTAATAATTTTAATAATCATAATAACATGAGTGAAATGTGTGAAAGTGTGACTGATATTAATAATAATAATTTAAACAATATCAATAAAAAAATTGATATTATATCAATGAAAAAGTACCTTATTTTCTACATGTGAAGTGAGTATGTTGTTTCTAGGATGGTCCATAAGTAAGGTACCTTACCCGCGTGGATGTGGGATCGTTGGTAGCACTGCTACGCTAGCAGTACTGATATGCTGGCAAAATAATAACTCCATCCGCGAGAGGGACCTCAATGAAATATTTTCCCTTTCACATCTATCAGTTGTCATAGACAAATGCTAAATAGAACATATTGCTCTTCGAGATGTGAATAACTGCACTGAAAAACAGGCTAAAACATTTATCAAAAAAATAGGTAGTTAATGACGTTGTTTTCATTGTTGGAACGATCACAACTTATCAGGCTTGACAGAGAGACAGAAGTTTCGACTGTTGGCGTACTAATTGTTTTTCGTAGTTACTATTGCCTTAGTAATATTCATTACCGAGAATTGAAATAAGGAAAAAATGCCTAACTCTCTCTGAAAAATATCCTTCCACACAATAAAGTGCCGCTTTCTTTTGCGTGATGCAATAATGTACGAGTACATACATGTATTTCATGCATGCTGTATTTCCATGCATACACGAGAGAACAACGTATTAACATTGCGCAAAATAGTTCAACCGTTTGCTTCAATGGAATACATTCAGTCCGAGGTAAATGGATAACTCGCCTATAACAACACGAGCAACATGCGATGCAAAGACAATCAGTATGTCTGCAACTTTGTGTAAAATAGCTACCTTGTATCAATGCGACAAGCAATCGGGAATGTCATGGAGTTTCTGCCTGGATCTACAGTGCGTAGAATGGACTTTGAATTTCAATAATATGAGACCGAACACAACAGGAGACTGACGTAGCTCACACAAAGTCACGGAACGATAACGCACAAAACGGTCGCATATAGTTTCATTTACACACAGCGATCAAAGTCAATTTAGGTTAGATGACTTTGCAATCCAATTGATTCTTCAAAGCCAGTTGATCACGTAAACTAGTTGATTTTTCAAAAGTCGTTGATTCTGAAAGCAAATTTATTCAACAAGCCATCAGTTTCTACATCCAAATGGTTCCTGCAGTACAGTTGATTCTACAAGCCACGTGGTTCTTGTAAACTGGTTCATTTTTCAAGGCAAATGGTTCTTTTAAGCCGGTTCATTTTTCAAGGCAAATGGTTCTCGTAAGCAGGTTCATTCTTTAAGGCAAATGGTTCTTTTAAGCCGGTTCATTTTTCAAGGCAAATGGTTCTCGTAAGCCGGTTCATTCTTTAAGGCAAATGGTTCTTTTAAGCCGGTTCATTCTTTAAGGCAAATGGTTCTTTTAAGCCGGTTCATTCTTCAAGGCAAATGGTTCTCGTAAGCCGGTTCATTCTTTAAGGCAAATGGTTCTTTTAAGCTGGTTGATTCCACAAGCTGAATGATTCTTGTGCTTCGCTTGATTATACGATCCATTTGGTTATTCAAAACTGGTTAATTTTGCAAGGCAGTTGGTTTGACAAGCCAGTTGATTCTTTAGAGCTAATTGACCATTCAGGTCACTTTATCCACCATGGAAACATACACACAGACGCAACATGCAATTTCACAGAGGTTGTTGACAGCGTTGTTGTTTTGCAAGAACGCTCCTGACTTCTTTTAAGTCTTTGAAGGATTGCAAATTAAATGGAGTGAAGATGAGACCAGAATGACGAAGTTTATTTACATGGAAGAAAACTACAATGATTCGAATAAATGTTAACTCTGAAGTCGAGAAAATTGAGATGGAGACACTTGGCGTACCAGGAACAATTAAAGTAAGTCAATGGCTGCATCAGAGATAATTGCATCAAAGGCTTAGGTTTACTGAACAACTGTGTACAGAATTTAATTGAATTATATTAAAAGCACGTATAATAGTATTGGTATCAACAACGAAAGGGATCGTTCGATCAATAGTATTCCTTCATTAGCTCTATAAAAAAGATGAAGTTATGAATAAGTAATGAAAATGCACTGATTGCCGCGCTCATAGTGTGTCAATTTTGTTAAAATGATACATACCTACAGGATATAAAGAAATAGTAAAATAAGTTTGGAAATAAATAACACAAGAACACATAAGCGAACACAATTCCCATGATTAAAAACTCATAAATCAATGATAGTTCGGGTGGACAAAGTTGAAATTTTAGTCAACATTTTGTGATGAGATAGTGATTAATAGAGACAACAGAGCTTCTTGAAAAACAAACGAGTTTCAATCTAACCATTGCTGCTACCAGGACATTTTCTTTGTTGCTGACTAAGAATGAGAAGATAGGCGCAATAAGAAAGTGATTGAAAAGTGTGTGCCATGAGATCGTTTTTCTACGAGAACGGAAATGTCATTTATCGTGGGGTCGACCCAAGGGAGCAATAATCCTCTCAACAACTTATGAATAGCAAGCAGAACAACATCAGCCCTGGCAACCACGGCCATGAGGTCGCTGTGTCTGACCTTCAACAGTCATCTGCCTCAATTGCGGTGGGATTGAAGGTTAATTTTTGGCTTTGGGTTTTAAGTTAGGAGAGACAGGCTCGTTAGTAGAGGACCCATTCCAGATCAAAGGCAATGGAAATGCGTTCTAAAGCGTGTGTATAAACTCGAGGCTGGTGGACAGAGAGCAAAGGGTAGAATTACTGAGAAGACGCCCAGAATAGCTCAAGTCTCTGAGTGCGACGAAAGTGTCATTAAATTTTGTTAATTGTGATCATTGATTTTTTAATAACGTTTCACTGTGTGGTTGTTGCAAAGAAGCTTTCTTTCCATTAATACTCGTTTTTGATCCAAGCGTTCAAAAAAGAGGATTTCTGGTCATTCGCTTTTGTCCAAATTTTTAACCACTTCGCTGCAGAAAGGAAAGAATCAAATGCATTAAAGGTTAGTATGCAAAGAAACGTTGTGTTCGAGGGTGAACTTTTCACACGCGTGAAAATATCGAAACGTTTCAGCGTTTTATGAGCGTCACAAAAGCATTTTCTTACTTATTAACCAATTTACATTAATTGATGATTTTTAACAATTCATGCAATATTAACTGGCGCAATGTTTTTGTTATCAGTTCTGACACAGCAGTTAACAGGGCTCATCTTCACCACACACTACATTGTCTCATCAGGTAAGCCTACCACGCCAATATTTTTCGACATACGAATAGATCAGATATTTAACACATTCAAATAATTCAGATATTTTAAACATACAAATAGTTCAGATCTTCATAGACGTACAAAAAGTTCATATATTTCTAGACGTAGAAATAGTTGAGAGTGCTGCTGTCCTTGCTCACATGCATTGTGACCTGCTGGCTTTATAAGTGCATCATCAAACACTGACCCGCACTAATTGTATGGTCTGCATCAACCACACTTCAAACTACTAGGTGCAACAACACAACTTTCTTTTTTTCAAAGCGCTTTACTTTGAACAAAAGGAAGTTGTGTTGCCGCACCCTGCATGTAACTTCTCCACCCTAGCTGAGGAAGCCAGAACTTCTGCTGGACTGCACTGACCAGGTGAGAAAGCTATTAGGTTGTTACAAAAATAATGGCCGATTTCAGCAGCCTTCCATACCTTCGAGCGGTCATTATTTTTGTACCAACCTAATAGTATTCCCACTGGAGCAGATCAGAACTGCTGTACCGTGGCTACAGAACCTCGTCTGAGAGATGTCAGCACCAGGTGATTAGATATATGGTGGCAGAACGTGGAAGCTGTGCAGGTCTAATATCATCTCTGAGATCGTAACAGGTGTAGAGATGGTCGTAACAGGTGTAGAGATAGTCGTAACAGGTGTAGAGATGGTCGTAACAGGTGTAGAGATGGTCGTAACAGGTGTAAAGATGGTCGTAACAAGTGTAGAGATGGTCGTAACAAGTGTAGAGATGGTCGTAACAGATGCTAAAGTGGTCGTAACAGGCGCTGTGGTAGTTGTGACAGCGGCTGAACTAGTAGTACATGCTGTGGTGCAGTGTCGAGGTGGCAGTGCTGAGGTGGCAGTGCTGAGGTGGCAGTGTCGAGGTGGCAGTGCTGAGGTGGCAGTGCTGATGTGGCAGTGCTGAGGTGGTGTTAGCATAGTCGTGCTAGATAATTTTCTCAGATGTGGTCAGTGATGCTAGTGCTTTTATGGAATCATAGCTCTAGCAGTCTTGGAGATTTATCTTGTCTCCTTTGGATCTGCATGTTCAATTGAAAGTGCCTGAATTGGATTTTGTGTCGATGTTTGTTCGATAAGCTAGCGGAAACAACGCACGCAAAGCGATTTTGTATTCATTGAATATTTGTGTCACAACCCAGGTTGCACATACGTAAGGAATACGGGAAGGATGCGTTAAAAATATGCAAAAGATACGTGAAGGATCCGTAAGAAATTTGCGAAAGATACGCGCAGGATGAACAATTAATGTGCGAGGGATGCATGAAGGATGCGTGAAAGATGCATGAGGGATGTGCGAGGTGATGCATGAGGGATGCATGAGGGATGCATGAGGGATGTGCGAGGGATGTAAGAGGGATGCATGAGGGATGCATGAGGGATGCGTGAGAGATGCATGAGGGATGCATGAGGGATGCGTGAGAGATGCATGAGGGATGCGTGAGGGATGTGCGAAAGATGCAAGATGGATGCATGAAGGATGCATGAGGGATGCATGAGGGATGCAAGAGGGGAACTGGGTATAACAGCTGTGCCACGAGAATAAAGAGACTACAAAAACTCAAGTGTTCTTTTCTCGACATGATTTCAAGGAAATTTCAACGGAGATCATCAAGTATTTTTGCTATTATAGATTTATTCTCAAACGAGAGCGTCGTCTTGCAGCATGCCAGTCTGTCATTGTATCCAAATAACATTTAAATTTAACTTCATTTTCATAATTATGAAGTTGGAATAAAAATCGAAGGACTATTCATAGCTCAACTAATGCACTGTCACTTGGTAGTTATAGTAGATATCTTATTCTTGGTCTAGCATCACGTTACACCTACATTATGAACTGTTCTTGTCAAAAATTTATGGTACAGAAAACCATCGAAAAATTGCTATCATTGAACCCTAATCTTCTAAAAGCCAAGAACTGAAATTTTTCATGTTAAATTTCAGGAGAGCAAGTACAGGAAATTCAAAAGCCGTGTGGACAGGAGCCTTAACCGTTGAAGCTCAAATAATTGAATTTCGCCTCTGCATGTGTGCACATAGGACATCAGTCGTGGTCCTAATCATCCCAGTTTCATTACCATTATCTTCGCTCCAGTGCTCCAAACCAATCAAATTTTGGTTATGAGCTACAGAGCATTTTTAGAACTGGTGTTATATATTAGCAGGAATATCAAACGAGCGACTGTTTCACACATCCAAGGGATTTTCATCAGCACGAAAATGCAGTTGATAAAATGGTGTGATGCGTATCGTTGATTTACAAAGTTATATTTCATTCTTTGTGTAGTGGTTACAATGTCAAGTTTAAATGTTACCAAAACTTCTCTCTCTGTAAATGAAAATAAAATTATGACACTAACAATGTTCATGTGTTTTGTTGTTGGGAATAAATTATAAATATGATACCCGGCCGTCAAAAGCACCTCAGTTGAGGGAACAGATGAACTTTACACAGCAGCTGTGCAAAATTCCTTAACCAAATTTCTCTTTACCCGAACATGATCCTGCTCTACTGAAACATGACTCCACTTGCCTCCACAGTCTGTCTACACACGCCTAGTAGATGTGAAAGATTTTTCACAGAATCCGCACGGTTATACATGCGGACGCCATCTGTTTCCCAACCTAAACCGCCGGAAACGGAAGGGCATCACAGGAGGAACTTCCCAGTCATAATGGGTATGCACAAGCACTCCATTGCTCAAGTACTCAAGCACTGGATCACTTGAGCACTCACACACTAAAGCACTCAAGCACTTAAACACTCAAACACTCAATACTAAAGCACTCATGTACTCAATCATTCAAGAACTCAACACTAAAATACTTGAACACTCAACACTAATGCACTTAACACTAAATAAATCATAGATTCAAGCACTAAAGTACTCAAAGTCGAGACGAGGCAAGTGTCGAAAATAAAAGAAACAACACTATTCATACATGGAGCATGAATATACAGTATGTGCTGTAACTCTTTCCTGTGTTATTTTTCCGATGGGCTCACTCATTACGTCTCCCCTCCAGACACCTATTCCGGATTCGTTTTTCGGCGAAATCCCCGCAACAAGAGGAAGGGCATTATCTAGGAAGGGGTTGGAATATTATATAGAGGACCACACCTACTTTATAACTTTCCTCATTTTGACTGTAGGGTACTGACGCTTCTCAATAGCAGAACGCAAATAGTTCTAGAGGGCGAAATCAAGATCGTACAGAATATGAGTTTTTTCCAATGATTTGTTTTTCCTCCTACGAAAAACAGTCTTCATCTCTCGTTGTGTTGTGACAAAGGCAGATGCAAAACATCTGATCAATTCATCCTAATTCGTAGATAGCCTTGGTTTGTGTGAAGTACACAAGGATCCATTGTGCTCTGATAGCACAAAAGCCGTAAATTATCTGTACCGAAACCTAATGCCTCTAATTTGGTAAGTGCAGTTCCATTATCTTCCTGTACCAAGTCCTTGTCCTGCTACCTCGGTACATGTGACTACATTGCCTTCTTGTACCAGAACTTTGTCCCACTACTGAGGTACGCGTAACTACATTGCCTCTCTATGCCAGGACTTTGCCACTACTGAGGTACACACGGCTCCATTATCACCCTGAACCAAGACGTAGTCCCACTACTCCGGAATATAATGCTGTACCAGATCCCCACATACCTGGAAGAGAGGGGCCCCAGTCTTGTCCTGAAGCACGTTCTTCTCGATGGTGTACGTGAGTCGTGCGTTGCTGCCTTCAGAAGCGTCATCAGCGTCCCAAGCTTTCACCACCGCCACTTGCAGGTCTAATGAGGAGTGGGTGAGAGGGAGGGGCAGAATGTTAATATGAACCACACATATGCTATACATATGTTACATAATATGGACCACACATGTTATACCGCATAACATTTACTGCTGAAAACATAGAATACAACTTAAAGGAAATATTACTACCACTCTAGAATGCGCTAGAATACAGAGTGTAGCTATGTTCCCCTACCTTACGTTGAGGCATTAATAAAATAGAGAGAACTTAGCGTAAAGCAAACAGAATGAATCTTGAACTCCGCAATCCCAGCTATGAAAGACGTCTTCAACGGCTTGAATTTGTCTTCTTAGAATAAAAAAAATAGCACGGACAACTCGTCTAGACCTATTCCTTAATTTAGATGGCATGGGAATTTGGTAATAACTCAAGAATGGACAAAACTGTTCGTTCCTGTTGTCATATTCTATTCTATTTTACTGCATGTTGCAGCAAGCCTGCTGACTGTCACCGGAATGTGTCTTCCTAATTTTACGGGAATGTCACCGGAATGTATTTTTGAGTGCACAAGAATATCACTGGAATGTTATCTTGATGTAGCTCGATATTAATAGAATATCATTGGAGTGTTATTGAAATATCCGTGCAATGTGATTGACATCCCATTGATATGCCATTGACGCTCCATTGACATGTCATTGACGCGCCAGTAGAATGTCATTGGAAGAGCAAGTTTTTTCTTTACAATAATCTACATATGTAATAGACAATGTATCTCCATCACTCTCTCTCTGTATCTGTGTGTGTCCGTGCCATTACTGCCTATCTATTACTGAAGAAAAATTATTGAACTGAAAGCAGAACAGGTACGCATGTATTACAAGCATTGTATTGTGGATACCAAAGGCATCGCATCACTATAAAATAAGCCATTTTTTCTATCTGCTTTCTTCTCTTCCCCGGCCATGTTATCGGTAGATCAAATAGAAAATGGAACTTCTGTATACATTCATAAGAAATATCCAGATTCTGATAATACACGGGTAAAACCGAAAAATGTATTTTATTTTATAGATCCTGAATTTTATCATTTTAAATCAAGGAATTTTAACTGGTATTATCTAGGCCATGTTACCCGTAGATAAGATGCACAATAGAAGTTCTGTATATATTAATGAGAAATATTCATTTAAAGCACAATAATACGTTGCAAATCTGTAATGCATTCATTTTTAAAATAATTTTGTGTCAGTAAAATCTAAACTGTGGAACTTCCACGGGAACTGTATAATTATAATTACTATTTTTCTAACCCGCCTAATTGTAGCTGAAGGCCAATGTTACCCCAAACCTAACAATAAAGTTACCGTTTCTTTTGTCATATTCCTTAATTTTGCGTGTCTTCTTTGCTGTATGACTTACGAAGTATATGATTCCACCATAACTGGTACCCATAACTTAAGAACTATATTATTCTACCACTAGAAGTATCTATAACTTGAGAAGTATATGATTCAACCATTAGTGGTTTCCATCTCTTAAGAAATGTATGATCTATCTATCACCAGCTTGGTCGACTGGTGAGCGAATCTGCTTCCGAGCGGAAAGACCCGGGTTCGAATCCCGCTGCCGACATGGTTGACGCGGCTAGAAATACGGCATGGGACTTGGGTAAACAAGCGAATAATTATCGAAGTAATTCTCCGACCCAAAAATAGGCCAGAAGGTTCGTTCCTACAGCCTCATTCTATTCTATTCTATCTTACCATTAGTAGTATCCATAACTTACAAAGTATGTAATTCCACCATGAATGGCATCGAAAAGAGTGCCTCAGAGGAGTATTATATATCACATAAGTAAACTTTCAAGTTAAGGAGGTAGTGCAATAGTAAGATGTTATTTGTGTCGTATTCTCTGCAAGTGGTAGTAAGTTTACATTACTAAAGTGTTATCATGCAGACCAGGATTGTGTTCACAAGTTTACAAGTATCATCTGGTGTCAGGGGAATTTGTTAGCTTGATCCTTGCACTTTAACAACACTTATCAAGAAGAAATACAGCAGTGAACTAATTGACAAGTGTTCATAAATATTCCGTGTCCGGTGTATTCAAAATTGACGTAATTTTTAGGCTGTTAGCATTTTTCAATCAATATTCGTTCAGATGCAGAGAAAGAAAACTTAGTAGTTGAAAAAATTGAATTGCAATGTGTAGGAAGAGCTTGATGAGTGCAGTTCAACAACGTGCAGTAGTTTTTTGGGCAGGAAAAATAGAAAGCGTGGTCTTGATCTGCTACAGACCGACATCTGCTATTGTATAACTTGATCTGCTACAGACCGACATCTGCTCTTGTATAACTTGATCTGCTACAGACCGACATCTGCTCTTGTATAACTTGATCTGCTACAGACCGACATCTGCTCTTGTATAACTTGATCTGCTACAGACATTTTATGTTCGTTACGTTCATATTTCCAGTCACCCTCCACTGTAGAGGAGATCGTTTCAGAAGTTCCCATCCCCCACCCCCGTGGAGGGTCTGCAATTAGAGTAAGAGAATATTGGCACTGCTTCAATTTTTTTCTCGCCCTTTCTTCCGCCGTGCACTCTAAAATGAGGAGGTCAGGGCAGACTGAGAAAACTACGTCATTTCTTAAATTTTTCTCAGAAAACTTTATGTTTCACACCCTTCGGGACCCTTGCAGTTGAAATGAGACTGTAACGCTCAAAAAATGACGAAAAATATGTGTAGTATATCGACCTGAACGAAAAACGGCCTTAAAAGTAATTGCAGCTGAGCGTATCAGTGATACAGACAGAGGCTATAACATCAAGGAGGCAAGCAAAAACTCACTCCCGAATGAGATTATTAATTGAAAGCACGAAGTATGAGAGACCCAACGCTATACAATTACTGTCAAACTATAAAAGAGTTTAGGCATCGCATGTAAGAGACTCGATTTGATGGGCTAATGCTTGTGTTAAGGAAGTTAGGTACATATTTGAGGCATCAAACCTACAAAAAGAATGTGAAGCTTTAACCTTTGTAATGGGAGTTGCATTGAGGATTGAGAGCAGCTATGCTAAAGTTGTGTCGATGACCAAGTCCAGCGAGTGTTAACAGTATGGTGTACATATATTTCAGGGGATGTTTCATGGCATTTAACCACAAAGCCGAAATGAATTGATACTTTCATTTTTAAAGGAAGGAAGCATTTTTTTAAAGTTCACAACTATAAAAAAGTAAATTCTGCTTCATAGGAACAATTTTGATCTATTTTTGTATATAGTGCTCTATATTTATCGTGATAGAAACAATAGAATAGAATAGAATAGAATAGAATAGAATAGAATAGAATAGAATTGAATAGAATAGAATAGAATAGAATAGAATAGAATAGAATAGAATAGAATAGAATAGAATAGAATAGAATAGAATAGAATAGAATAGAATAGAATAGAATAGAATAGAATAGAATAGAATAAAATATGTCAACAAGAACGAGCAGTTTAGGTCATCCATGGGCTGCTGCCCAAGTCCCATGCCATCCAGCGTAAAGGCATCAACACGCACATGCACGTTAATCATACAGACGTTTCAATCATATGCATACGTAATTTGACAATGATACGTAAAGTCCAGTTAGTTGTTTATTGATGCAAGAGCTGAAACAAGCCAGTAGTATTTAAAGAAAAATATTTATCCTGTGTCTCAATTAAGTCTGCTATATATTGCAACCCTATTTTTTTCTGGCACAATCCTGTTAGTCCTTCCCCAACACCCCGTCATCCCCCTCCATTTATCCTCAATCCCTGTTTGTTTGCCAGCCCCGAATTCTACCACCGACGAATACTCCAGTTCAATTTCATCATCAATTTTTGAGTCCTTGTCTAGCCGAATACACAGAAGAATGTTCTGTATTCTACAGTGCATTACATTTTAGAGCGAGACTTACTCTACCTAAATCCCTAATCTCTAAATCTTAGCAGAAATGAATTCTTTGCTGTGTCTTGAAGACATTTCTTTATATCGTTTGTTTGTCTACATCTCTGAATCTATCTGATTATAATAATCCTCATTAATTTTCATTTGAGACTATCAAACGTATAATGTTTCCTCACATGCCCGCAGTTTTATTAGAACTTAACTGTATGTTTGAGCTGGTCAGTAAAACACGGACACGACTCATGTTGGATATACATAATTTATACAATGAACAAAGAAAGCTCACGTAGCTTGATGGCTTGGTATCCTATTTTGCAATTGTAAGTTACGAAATAATTCTACATTGAAAAATCATATCAGAATAATAAATTAGATATGAAAGAGATTATAGAATTCACCTCGAATAATTATAATTAACGAACGAGATAAATCAGATCGACAAGTAAGATCATAATTTTAAATTTTCTCAGTATTTCAGTACATTGAATCTACTTTGAAATTTTAATTCACTTCTCTGTATTCATCTATAAACCATTCCAGGTATTTATTATAAACGTGGCAAAGTAGACATAAACGCTAATAAAAATATTTAATGGAAGCGTACACAAGCTTTCACAAGCCTTTTGGAGTTACTTTATTATTACCATTAGCTATCTGGAGTAATTTTAGCGTTGACAAACATCAAAAATAGTAGAGCACTTCATTTATAAATCTTTTGTGGTGTGTACGTGACAGTCTTCAAGTGGTCATGAGAACGAGTGGTCATGAGGGCGAGTGGTCATGAGAACGAGTGGTCATGAGAACGAGTGGTCATGAGAGCGAGTAGTCATGAGAATGAGTGGTCATGAGAACGAGTGGTCATGAGAACGAATAGTCATGAGGGCGAGTGGTCATGAGAGCGAGTGGTCATGAGAACGAGTGGTCATGAGAACGAGTAGTCATGAGAACGAGTGGTCATGAGAACGAGTAGTCATGAGAATGAGTGGCCATGAGAACGAGTGGTCATGAGAGCTTGCACTCACCAATTACAGTATTCAGCACTCACCAATTGGCTCATTCTCCTACACTTCCCCAAACATGTTATTTAGTACTCACCAATTGGCCCATTCTCCTGTACTTCCCCAAACATGTTATTTAGTACTCACCAATTGGCCCATTCTCCTGTACTTCCCCAAACATGTTATTTAGTACTCACCAATTGGCCCATTCTCCTGTACTTCCCCAAACATGGTGGTGTTGGGGAACACGGGTGCATTGTCATTGATGTCTTTAACAACTACTGTGAGCTCGGTCTCTACCACGTGAATACTGCGCCTCACACCATCCTCGAGCTCGATCAGGCGTAGCAGGCGCTGGTATTCGTCGAATAAATTAAATTGGGTTAAGGCATCCCCTTCGCCTGAATACAAGCCCCCTGGGGACGGATCCAAGCATCCACCAGAGTCCAGTTTGATGCCAGGCTGATCGGTGAGGACGCTTCTCTTGAGAATTGAGGGTCTGGAAGCCGTAAATGTTGCGGTATCTTCATTCTGTGTATGCTCGAAGTTTTCTCGCCTTATCTCTTTAATATAATCTTTAGGATCAATGTCATTGAATTCTGACTTTGTTGGTTCTGCCAATGAATCATTTGCTATGAATCTGTTTGTATTCGTGGTCTCTGATTCTGTGTTTTCAATATTAATTTTATTAAATCCACCGACTGCTGTTTCAAACTCTGAATTAGACTCTATTTCTGCAAATGTTTTAATCACTTCATCCGCTGACCATTGAAGCCCGTACAATTCCTGTTTTGGAGGTGTACTTTTCAAGTCTGCTAAAGTTAGAGAATCACTGGGATCGAATTTACTGAAGTTTGCAACTCCTGCCAATAATTGATCAGAATTACCGGCTAAATAATGACTCGTAGATTCAGATGATCGTCGAATCAGACCCGATCGCAACGGCATCACCGACCATCGAAGTCTTTTCTCCACAGTCTTGGGATTGGACATTTCTTTTTCTTCACCAGCACCAACTGCCGGAAAAATTGAATCGAATTGTCGTCCTACGGCAACGCGAGAAAATGGAGACACTTTTCTACGGATCAATTTAGTTTCTTCTTGTGAGAACGAGCTGGAACGAATTAAGGCCTCCAAAGGATTTTCAGTCGATAAAGAATTAGTGGTATTGGAAAACTTCATGCCCTTGCTCCCAACTCTTTCTCTATTGCAAAGCTTCTCAGAAAGTTCTCCGCTTTGCACATGATGACCTAGATTCTCACCTTCTTGTTGTAGACTTTCTGGAACGCCGCGTGCTAGGTCAAGTGATTCAAGTTTTATATTTCCATGAATACCTACACGTATTGCTTTGCCTGCAATTCCTGCAATACTTAGCGAATCTTCAGGCGTTTTCTTGGCGGTGTGGACTCCTTTTGTCTCATAAATATCGAATGAGACATCGCCTAATGGTCCATCATTGTGATGTGCAGCATTCACAGCAACACTTTCGTAAACCACACTCAATTTCGACTTAAGACCCGCAGGCAGTAAATTCTCATCTGGCGAGGCAGTTTGCGACCGTAGGAGCTGCTTTGCTCGCTTTGACGTGTTTATTATCCTCTTGAGAACAGACGGATTATCCTCATCTAATTGAATCTCCTGACCGGGGATTGAGGGCTGGAAAGCGCCTTCCAGCACTCGAGCGCTGCTCCTTGTGTTTGGATGGTCGATTTGGGCATGCGTTACGAGCCCTTTCACCTCCAGGTCGCCCTTCTGTGCTTTATTGCTTGCTTTCAAACTCCAACTTGTAGCCTCTGGACCTTTGAACTTTCTGATGAGTTCTAAAGAAGATCCAGAAACAGCTTCAGATTCGTGCAAAACACTGGCATGGTCCGTGTCCACAGCAGGACGCTTCGAAAGCAACATTTGTTTTGCGAAACTTTTTCTTTTATTCCGTGGTTTACGGTTTATTGAGAAATCTTTTGATTCTGATGAGTTTAAAAATAGATCGCGAGTATGCAAATTGTTGATCAGTCCTTTCAATAGCTTCCCTGAGTGACGACTATTGCGAGTGTCTTTAGTTGAACCAAAATAGCTCAGCTTACCTTCATTATAATCTTTGATTAGATCTACGGGAACATCATATTTTAAAAAATTATTATCGCCCTTTTTACCGAATGCTGAATAGATTGCCTCAGATTTACTGGGAGATTGAGTTTTGCTGCTCTTTCCATCGGAGGGTGTTTCTCGATGCGAAGAAGAATGATTTTTGTTATCAGCTGCATGCTTCCAGACCTCATCCTGCTTTCGCTGCTGAAAAGAATCAGCGATATTTTTTTGATCTGGATAAGAAAGCGCTGAAGATCTCCTCCTTTTGTGCAATGGCCTAATGTTCTTATTTGGGTCTCGTCTTTGAAGTCGTATCAAGTCTGGATCTCTTGGTGGTGGGGCAACAGTTTTTTGCTCTATTAGAGTGGCTGCATCAGAGGAAATATTTGTTGGAAATATGGACAAACTTGAAAGTTCTCGTGAAACGGACGACCCTCTGCCCCATTTCTGAGCGTTCTGCATAATACCAGCTACTCCCTCGTAAGCCACTTTCCTCTTCTTTGATTTCAAATGTGCTCCTGCATTTGCTAAAGTGGGATGATCTAAACTGAACATGGACTCGTAATCATGAGACGTGTTAGAAAGAAGCTTGAAAGGCAATGTCCTAGGGTGGTACTTTTTTCGGAACCTTATCTGATTAGCTCTAACGCCTTTTCTTGTCCTGCCATCCCTTCTGTGTCGTCCGTAGTTGAAATACCCTCGAGTTGCACCTTGATCGCTGCTGGGATATATGGAGTGACCTTCAATGAAGTGAAGCCGACCATTACTCTCCAACACCTTCGACTTGAAGGGAAGAGATCTTTCGTATTGGCTCATCGGAGAGTCATTTTCAAGTCTTTCGTCTTCTACTGAAGGAGAAGCATTAATGGCTTCTGCTTGAGGACCCTCGCCAAGCTGAGGACCCTCCTGGTCACCCCCACCATAAAAAGGAGGTTCTCTGTTTTGGCTCCAGTTTTTCTGACCATCGCTCACTTGAATCTTCAACTTCCAAGTGGGTTTGCCTCTAGGCGGGTCTCGATCGAGAGCCTGTGAACAAACGATGAAGGAACTTGAGAAAATCATGAAAGCTCGATTGGATTTAAGAACACACGAAATCAAACGCGAAAACAATGGTTACGGGAAAGCAGCTAAAGTTTTAAGTGCATTTGAAGATAACGCTTACAAATTAAAGTATGGTTAATATTTAGTAAAATTAGAATTGAGGCAAGATATTGTCAAATCAGATAATACGAACTGTATGATCAGTAGTAGGAGTAATAACAGGAGGAACAAAAGAAATAATAGGATTAGAAGCACTCATATTGACAGTCGTAATAATAACAATTGTTGGAATAGTAGGACTAATGAAATTATTGGCAATAGTAATAATAGAGCGAATGCTGAGAGCGCTAAGAAAAACTAGAAAAGCAGGAAGAATAATTACCAAAACAGTATTAGTTTGTTTGGAAACTTCTCGTTGTTGTTGAATTTTTTTTATTTATTAATCTTACTTATGGCAGAACTAAAAACATCACGATTAACAATTGGTTTAATCACCATGATGAATAGTATATAATGAAATTCTCACAATAGTCATTGTTACATAATTGTTACTGGAACACGAGACACATTAATTACTTTCCTTATATGCATATTTATTTTTATACAATATTTGCCGATAGATATTAAAACCATCAAGAGTATAAAACCTGGTATATTTACGTATGGTCTGAGTAATCTTGGTGAAAATGTGTCTGCCACATGTGGGTTCTTGCTATTGGTGTAACCCCTGATATACATATATGCAACACTTACTGTGGATGCAACACCTGGTTCAGGTGCAGCAACTGGCATACGTGTAACACTTTCTACAAGTGTAACACCTGCTACAAATGCAGTTCCTGTAACCTATCTCTTCTACCACACACCCACCCACCATCACCACCACAATAACAGCCTTAACCTGTTAAGCGTTATTTACATCATATGATGTTTGTACGAGTTGCATTCTACCGGCAACTTACACCATATGATGTAGATGCGCGACGGTACCACAGCGGCGTTAACATCATATGATGTTATGATGTTTATTAGTTCAGTTAGCGTTGTTACTACTGTCATATTACAATTGTAACATGACAATAGTATTATTATTGTCGAGTGAGCGGTAACCGTTCACAGGTTAAGCTACACTGTGCAATACCACACGTCACCACTATAATATTACACTCCCCAATGTTCCTTCTATTGTGCTATGAGTAAAAGTTCTTCAGCTGTGCCTAAATTCATGGCAGAGTTAATACAAATGTTCGTTCATCTACAATAATTTCGAAAGATTCAGTTATTAAAAACCATCTGTTACAATAAGGAAATGAGAGATAACTTTGAGTGTAAGTATTACAACAGCTATAGCAGCATAATAGAATGCACTTCTAACATCATTGCGTGATACTTCTGCCTTTTGCTTGACGAAATCACTTATGTGCAAACCGATACAATGAACCACTCTCTGATAGGAAGGTTGTATTGCCAGGGCTACAGATCGTATTATGGACATAATTAAATGGTTCAACTCCCAAGTTTCTGTAAAATGGACCCTTGTGTCGAGTCTCATCTCGTCAAGAGCTGCTCCAACTTCTCAATTTGTGATGCTTTCCTCATCAACTAAGTTGAAGCTCGTGTCGTGTAAAAGTTAGAATATGGAAGAGATCGCCTTCTCAAATGAGCTCCTAGCTGAATATGTAATCCAGAGCACACGCATGGAATGAGGATGGCGTATCTTATTTCGGTGAGGCCTTATTATTTAGTGGTCTGCTTCTTGAATGAAGGTCGTTCCGTGGTATGAGCGAATCTAAACCAACTGGCATGAAGAAGTACTCTATCTTAATTATTATTATCATTATGTTAAATTTAATTTGCATTAGCACCTCAGAGCATAAACAACTTTGGTCCCGATATTTACGAGAAGATGAATCTTGTCATCATAAAATGACGCATTCAGAACTGTTAAAGTAATAACTCGTAATTTCATATGCGAAGGAAGAGCAAGTAGCCTGCATAAAGCTTCTCTTTCTTTCCCTCACTTTACGACCAGCGGCAGCAGTCTCAACCCTGAGTGTTATGAGGAGTTGTGAGCAGTGTGACTGTGGGAGTGTTGTGAGTTGTGAGCAGTGTAACTGTGGGAGTGTTGTGAGTTGTGAGCAGTGTAACTGTGCGAGTGTTATGAGGAGTTGTGAGCAGTGTGACTGTGGGAGTGTTGTGAGTTGTGAGCAGTGTGACTG